>UXGC01000345.1:39432-145956 GCA_900480045.1 Eurytoma adleriae
AACCGTAAAGCGAACAGCTCAATTAAACAGCAATGGAGGGTAATTATTGTTAGTACCGAGACGAGGTGTAGTCGATCGACTCGCGTCGTAGGTGCAGAGGCACGGCGCGGGCGGGTAAGTGAATGCGCATAACGACAGCTGCGACGAGTGCCAGGCTCGTAAACGCGAGCATTCTCATTGTTATATTGCTCGCTAACACGGCAATAATACATCGTCTGGCGAGAGCGCCGCGAGAGTTATGGGCCTGCGACACGCTAAACTTCAAGCCGCGAGGTACACACGCATGTAACAGCGCGAGGAGCTTTGAAAAATCGTCCCGCCCTTTAAGAGCCTCGCGATTAAAATTAAATCGAGCTTTGCTTGCTGGACGCGCGTGACGCGCGCCGATCTCTCCCCGTTTCCACGATTTACGCGCGGCTTTTCTTTGGGAATATTTTAACGACGTGGGTTTTCTACGCGCTGGTCGATAGTCGCGGGAAGCGGATTTGTGGACTACGTTTTTTTTTTATTAAGTATTGCCTATTTTTAATAGGTGGATTACTATTTATCTAACGTTTTTATAGTTGAATTGGTTTGGAAATGAACAAAACTTATTTGTTCTGTGGTATGCGCAACTTGTAATAGATGCAGGAAAAGTTTAAAGTTTCTATCTATGAAAAAAGTTGGTTGATTGAGAATTGCACTGATCGATAATTGCAGGAATGTAATATGCAGAGCATATGTTCTTTATAAAGCATAGTTTAATATATTTTAAACAATTAAATATTATATTATACGAAATTAATAATAGGATATTTGTACTTCAATGTTTGCATGAAAAGTTTACGTTTTTATGAACAAAATTTACCATGTTGAAATTATGGAAATACATCGTGTGTTAGTCGCGTTTTTTTTTATATTTTTTTTGCGCTTTCATTGATGAAAAAATCTATTCACCATCCACCTGCCTAAATGAAAATTTTCAATTTAAATAAAAATATCGAAAGTAATTAAAATGTACAGCCGAAAAGTGGATTTATATAACAGATTATTTTGGAAATATTTAGTTAACGGTTGAATGTGTGATTAATCTAAATTTAGCGTAATAAAGAAATTTTGTTTTTAATTTTTGTATAGGTAATAATAGTAGTAAATAATAAAATAAAAAATATAATTATATACTTCGTTAACTTAATAGAAATAAAAATGGAAAGTGTTTGAGGTGATGACAACAGCATACAAAGTGGTAAAAAGCTCGTCCTAATTAAATAACCCCACCCTCTCCTAACTAGCTGTTTTAAAAAGTATGCTTCTGTAGTAACTGATTCAGTTAATAAAGGATTAAAAAAAAACTAAAATAATTTATTATTATTTAAAGCTCTTAAAAAGTTTGTTTTAAACTTTTGGATCAAAACAAAATATAACAATCCAGTCTTATTTATAATACCATTTTTAAAGCTCTTTTAAGATCACTCAGCAATGTTTTCTTTCATTCCGATTCTTGGTAAGCTGCACATTGCAGATTCCTGCACTTTATCGACCTGTCGCCTTATCTAGTACGGGAGTAAGCTTCTTGTTTCATTTACCACCAAGGAGGTGGCGCCACTGTATTTTACGATTCGCATTAGAGCTTTGCAACATTGTGGCATAAATATTTATGTGGATTGTCAATACAGATATTGCAATTATTATAAAATTTTAATATCTACTGAATATAGTATTATAACTTAATTTGTTTGATAAAACAGTTAATTTAGGATTGAATCAATATTTTATTTTAAATTCTGTTTTACATATAAATAAAATTTACATATAAAATGCATGTCTAGCATAATTACTTATAGAAGAAGAACAGTTTTATTAAAATCGAGAAAGAACAAAGCAAAAATTAATAGTTTAAAAAGATTCCAATTACATAGTTGGGTAGACGAAAGATGTTATTTTTTGCACTTTCAACTAATAATTAGCGAAGCCATCCCCTCAAGATCTTGAATATTTTGGCTTTTAGGCGTATAAAAATACGTATATATAATGTGCCTCAAAGTGGATTTCTCAGAGCGAAGGATGTGGGAAGTAAAATCACGAGATAATTAGAGAGTAGGTGGAGGGTATGATTTAAGCTCGATAACAAGAAGATAATAGAGTTTTGAGTATCGGCCTGTGTCTGACTAGGTGTCAGCAAGGTAATTCTCATATTTCGCTAAACCTTTTTCTTTTTTCATGAACATATTATATTTCCTATAATGCAAATTAATCAACTTTTTTTAAAGAAAAAAAACATTGCATCCATTTAATTCTTACAGAGTTTTTTATTCGAATTTATTTTCTATTTAAATTTTAACCACCGTTACAGTGAATACGTTTTCTAATAAACAAATAAAGTAAAATGAAATAAATTTAAATAAATAAATCTATATCTAATCGTCGTTCCTAATGAAGAAAAGCACATTTCAAAAAAGGCCTATTTTAATTTACCTTTTTTTAAGCACTAGCGAAAAGTAAGCTCTTTTAAACACTGATAAACTTAGGGTATCATTCGAACGATACTTCAAATTTACTAGGTTTTGGAAGAGTTAACTTTTCACTAGTGCTTTAAAAATGGCAAATGAAAATTGGTCTATTTTGAAATGTGCTTTTCTTCGTTATTAACGACGTAACAATGCCTTATGCAGAATATTTAAAATTTTAAGTAAAATAAATTTGTAGTACCACTACCTTGCTTATTTTATTATCCGAAGAACTGTAAAATTTATTTGTTCTATCTTGAAATGAAGTAATATCATTGATCTGTACCCCTGCGTCTCTATCGCATTCAGTTTTCAGGCCCGCGCATACCACTGTCTTTGTTTAATTCGAATAGTTGTCTCCCCTGACCGGTTAACATTTGCATGAAATTCGGATGAAAAAGAGCACGGGCCGCTCGCCGTCCTGAATAGAAAGTATGCGCGGCGGCGGGAAGGCAAAAGGGAGAAATTCGGTGGTCCAACGATTTTCCTCCCGGCGAGAAATGCGCCTGCCTGCGTGATTCGCGAAGAGGCGACATTCCCGAAGGGGAACTCCGCGCGCAGAGGTAGGAGAGAAGAGGGAGTGGCCAAGATTTCTCTTAGTTCGCACCCCAAAGCCCAGCCACTGTGTCCTCCCGTACACTCCAATTCTGACTCCAAAAATATCCCAACTATTCGGGCTCCATTAACGCGAGAAGGTAGTCCATCGCATGGCAACGGTCAATCAGTGCAGAGATCAATCTCTCGCTGATTCTCTGTACGGTTTTTGTAAACTCGGAGGTATAATCAGTATCCCCCATTTTTTACAGGCTATAATACATAGTAATTTGAAATTAAGTAATAAAATGTTTGCTTAAATCCTGAATAAGTATGTTTCAGTAAAAACCAATTATTTTATCGCAAGGAATAAAGATTTGATATTGTGAAATATCCATGGAGTTTACCTCGGAGTTTACACATGACAGGTGTGCACTTTTTTAAAGAATCATCTATTTTTAACAAAATTTATCGTAGGATAAATGAAGGATTGACTCGAAAAATGATATAAATTGTTCTTCATTTAAGAAAAATATAATTATGGCATATTTTTCCAAGGATTATAGTAATTTTTCTCATGTATCAAGTATATCCTCCATATCCAAGAATTATAAATAATAAATTTTAATTATTATAATAAATTTTCCTACGTATTTTTCTCAGTATAATAAAAAAATTAAAATTTTTAACAATTTAAATTTTTAATTGACCTAAACTTTTGCAACGCGCTTAGACGTTCTCCCTCAGTTTGAAGTACCATTATTGCCAATCAACGTAATCTGAATATTTCAAGGTTTGTCGCGTTTTAATCGAGAAGAATTAAATTGCCTCCTCTTTAAAAAACAACATTCATCATCGGCGATGCTCGCTTTTATTTAGGCACATGAAAAAGCGTGCTCTTTGTGCGATAAGTCCGACCTGTCATTGTCGAGTCAAGAGAGGGGGATGCTTAAGTGACTCAGTGAAATTCGTTTAATCCATCGTGGAATGAGGAGTGACAAGAGGAGGAGAGAAAGACGGAGATATAAAAAAATACGAGAGGGGAGGCGAGGCACGGCTTTTCCACCGATGGTTCGATAATACCTCATTGAAATTTTTTCAAAAAAATCCTTGCGATTCGAGGTGCATGACACGCGGTATTCTTCGAGTATTCGGCTGATTATGCAGGAGGGTAAATAGCGAAGCTCAGTCGTGAAATGGTTGAGCGGCAACCCGTCAAAGCGGAGGATAATGGACCGGACGGTCTGATCGCACAGACGATCCGTAGCTACTGACGCTTCTCTCAAATCTCTCCATAATACGGTTTGCTTCTCTCTCCCTCTCTCTCTCTCCCTCTTTCTTCCTCTCTCTCTATTTCTCTCTCTGTCCGTCGCTCTTCCTTCTCTTTCCCCCTTACAAGGTATGCCAACAAATTATATTCATATTTAGGGGATTACGTTGACGATCCCCGGATCAGGCCCTTAAAGGGGGCGCCTCACTGTGCTAATTATTTCCGAGCGCCGGCGCTGCCGTATAGCCGCCTCTTGCAGATTGAATTTCCTCGGCCGCATCGAGTAACTCAATCTAAAATTGAGAGCACGAGCTTGTCTATCGACTTACTGTGTCTACAGTCAACAAAAAAACCGATGTTTAGGTTGTTTAAGCAGACCAACAAGGTGGATGGACTTCTATAATAAGCTACTTGATCTGTTGTACTTTTAGGAAAGCTTCAATCATCTTTTGTGAATTGGAGATATCTAATTTCTTCTGTTAAATTTTTAATTTATAAAAATTTTAAATGTGCTCTATTAAAAAGTTCAGTTGAATTTTATTGATCTATTGTATTTTAAGAAAAATGGGATATTTAATTTAAAATTCTTGAAAAAGCTTAATTACTTTTTAGACAAATCTCAATGATCGTTTGAAATAAATGCTGAAAAAAATGCAAATTATAGAAGTACATTTTTATTCATGTAATAACTGAGTGTCTAGACGAGACAGCAACTCTATTAGAAATTATCCGATATTTTAGGCATAAAGTGGCCGGTTAGGACATCCTAAAAAAATTGTAATAGTTTTAGGTATATCTAATAAAGCTACAGTAAATTTTACAAGAAACTATTATAATTTTTTCAATAATATCAGCTTGTAAAGACATTCAAATCTGACTATTGCATTTTTAAATAGAGTATTTTTTCCGAGTCAAAATATAAAACGATCAATTCTAGTTTATTGACTTTTTTAAAATTCGCTAATTCAATTCATGCTACCTAGAAATAAATAATAATTGTCCTTTAAATGATCAAATTAAAGTGAATAATTGTCCATCTTATAATTATTCCATCTTATAATAGACCTATAAGTTATTCCAGGCTAAATAGAAACTGAGAAATCTACCATTAAAGAAAAAAAGTTTCAAAAATTGCAAGAATTCACTATAAAAAATAATCCTAAACGATGTGAAATTTTGTTTAGAATTTTCTGATGCAGGAAAAAATTTACTTCTGAAAGGGTTAAACAGATCGTTCAACGACCAATAGTTTTGACTCCCGAGTGCTTTACCGGCTGAACCGAGTTCAGATTCCGCGGGTGGATAAAGTGACGGGCCGTTGGCGCAGGGACCACGCGCCTACGATACGACGCAGGGATTTCCTCGGCGGCTGCCTTTGCGCCAGTCTTCCCCGAGCTACTTGGCGTAGTTTCGAAGCGCCGAAGTTTAAATGGAGGCACGACCCCCGGCGGAAACTCCAAATAATACTACGTGCTGAAATCCCCGCGACAGCTTTTCTTCCGCAATTTCGAGACCTTCCGATGTCACCTCTTCTTTTTTTTTCAGTCGGCCAAGTTGAATCACAACTTCGTCACTGCGCCACTCTTGAGTTTTATTTATTCGAAGCGACAACGAGGAGGAGAGGAGGAAATACCCTGGGAACTGGGCTAAGACCTCTTGGAGATTGAAAAAGATAAAATTGTGGATTCTCTTGAGTGCTCTTGGCTTTCGCAGCACTACTAATCAACAGAGCGGAAAAAAATTTCGGGGCACTTTAATTCAGTGGCCTATTTTTCAATTGTACGTGGGTAGAAAGGGGTTGAAAATTTCAAGTAATACATTTTTCCATGGTTAAATATTTTTCGAATTTACACAAATTTAATTTCAAATGATTATTAATAACTGTGCGTTATTTTGCAAAATTATTTGAAGTGATTATTTCAAACAATAAACATTTTTTCCGCCATAAAGAAAGGTAACTTTTACATACGTTATTATTAAGTAATATAATTATATACAAATTTTTAAAATTGAAGAAACAGTAAAGTAATGAATTAAATTTGAGGAAGTCGTATGCCAATTTATTGGCAGCTGTTTTTTACAGTTAGAATGCTTCACAAAACTGATCAAATTAACACTACCTTAAATTTATTTTATGCTAAAGTATAAAAGTTAAATTAATTACATTTAAATTTGTTTACAATTTCTTAATATTAATAATCAGCCTATTATTCACGAGTTAAAATTGATTGAATTTTTGTAATCATTGCGATGATTACAATCAAATTTCATTAAAATGAGAAGGGATAGGACCCAGATAACTGGTACTGCTAATTCATTGATTTGTTATACGATTGTTGTACTCTTAGTCAAAGATTCCACTTCGTATTCGTCGTATCATTTCTAATAAATGCATTTATATTCCACGCGGCTGTGTCTATTCTCACGAAATCCCGGCATATTGCCGTCATTTCTTCAAATCGGTGCTGTAAGTAGAATCCCATTCTGACGGACCGGACTGAATACGAGAAAGACAGAGGATCATTTTTACTTCTTGGAAATGTACGGGGAAAGTAAAAAAAAAATGAAGGAAATGGATCATTGTGTATTCAGGCTAGCTCGCACTGGACGGAGATACAACGAAACGAAAGGAATTGTTTCCCAACGCCTATTCCATCCCTTCGGGGGGTGGAAAAAACTTTATGGGCGTGGGCTAATACCTTCGATATTTTTATATTTATTTGTTTTAAATTACCATTCTGCACTCGGCTTTGATTTATGGGACACTACTGTCAGATTAGGAATTTCAAGAAAGTCTAGAAATAATATTGTTATTGCATTCTTGTAAATAAATTGATGAGTGAACTACATTAGCAAACTTATGGTCAAAATGTTGTATATCAAATTGCGGTTTCAAATATCAGTACTGTTCTGTATATGGAAAAAATGTTTAATATTGAAAGATTCTGTTTGTATGGATATGTACTCTTATACGTACTAACTTGTATTGTTATTGTTCAAACTGAGTACAAGGGATTCATTCCCATTACTTTAATAAAATAAAATAATTGTACATACTCTCTAAATATGAAAATGTGAAATTCACTTAGAAAATGTGAATAGTGACCTATGTTATGTGAAGTCGTTCACTTATTCAATGAGCGAACGAATTTCCACATGCAACATGTCACTATTCACATTTTCTAAGTGAATTTCGCATTTTCAGATTTACATGGTAAAATGTAAATTATGAGACTCGGGGTAAACGGTAATACCCTAACATAGTAAGTTGCAAACGCAGCGTTTAAAGAATACTTAATCAATTTTATTCTTTCGATTTTGACAGCCGACGATGGCGCTAAGCATACAGCCATTATTGCCGCGAATGACAGCAAGTCACGCTCGAATTTGCATTGCTACCAGCGATGTTTGGCGTGAGCCACCGCACGCGCTTGAATCTAAAGTTAGAGTTTGATGTTCCCAAATTGAACGCTCTTCATTGCAAGGAAGGTAATCCTAATTTGTATTCCGACCATCGCTATTGGATTATCGTCTGCATAAGGGCTTGATGAACTATGTGTTTACGCGTGAACATTTTCTTACGAATTGTACTCGTCATTCGATTTTTACAATAATTTATTTAACCCGTTTAGACTCGATTTATACTGGAAATTTTTAACTTTCTTAACTTTCGTTAAACCAATTGTTGTAGTTAAAAATAAACATATGGATCTGATTAAAAGGAATAATTTCCTGTCTCGCGAGAAAAATAGCATTAGAGAGGAAAAAACAAAGTTACAAAAATTGAATAAAAACTTATCGTTCATCATCTCGAAATTTCTTTAAAATCTTCCTGGAGGAAGCCACTTCCGGTCTAAAAGTGTGAATCAAGTATCTCCTTCGGGATTCTTTCTAGAATAGTTTTTTTGCAGAAATATTAAAGGAAAAAAGTGGACAATTAACTTGATTAAATTTTTCACTTTGACTTATGACACAAAAAGAAAATCAAATGTAAAATTTTTTTACAATTTTAGAAAACTCCAAAAATATAGTAACTTATCTTATAATTGAGATACAATCATACAATCCTTTCATTAAATTAATTTAGAAAGCATCCGCTCTGACAAATCCGTACAACGAAACTCGATCGCACGTGAAATCTTTGTTTTGCTCGAAAGTCCGGTAAAAAGTGCGGGGCTCAAAAGGGCGCTCCCCGCGCGGGGGCGAAAAATTTCTTGGGGAGCTCCCCTCGCATTTGGGCGTGTGTGCAACGAGTTGCTATCCCGATCGCATCTCTAACGACAAATAAACTAAACCTCAAAGCCCCGTGGCATTATCCGCGTTCCCTTCGATTGGCCAGATCGATGGATCTTGATTCCCGTCGTCGCTGAGAGAGACAGCCTCCGGGAAGCGTCGCGGCCGAGCCGCCCCTGGGAAAGGAGGGAGACGCGTTAAAGTCGCAGAGGTTAAACCGCAGCCCAGTCGTCACGGACGAGTAAACGGGCGACGCTGCGGAATCGAAAGGAGCGGGATCCCGCGCGCACGGGGACTGCACACGCGCGGGGAGGACAATAAGGGCGCTATCGCGGATCCGCGTTGCGGCACGCATTGTGCGTCACCCCTTAACGACGGACGATTACCGGGCGACCCCCGCGTGAATGCGCGATTCCTACGAAAAGTCGACCTTTCAGCCTGTGGGATTGTTCTCGCCGCTCGGATGATATCTCATCCCCCGAGCTTTTCGGGAACAGATTTCGATTCTATAAGTAATTGCTCGGTTTTGTATTATCTTGCATAAAAATGAGGGTGCTTTGTTGGTGGAAAACTACAAGTATGCATGGATCACATTTTTTTAATTTAAAAGTTTGTTAACTAAGATTAAATTGTACTAGTTTTTGTAAATTATTTTTTTCAGTTGAGTGATTATATTTTAATCGTGGGGCTGTATACATAAGAAATCAATGAGATTCTTAAAGATTTTTGAATATTTATAAAAATTCTTATAACTTTTTATAACTTTCGAAGATTTCCGAATAATAAAATGACGATCGATTTTGATCTAACAAATTCTTCGAAAAAAAAATAAGCAAACCTACAATTTATTAATTTTAAGAAAATAATTCTCTTATAGCACGACTAAATAAAGTACTTAATAATCTTTTAGAAATTCTAAATTCAATATTGTTACAAATAAATTCAATTATCTGTCTTTTATTCTAAATAAAGTATAGAAAAAGTGAATCACCAAAAAGATTCATTCCATTTTTCTTAATACACTTTAATTTTCCAATCTTTATTTAATAATTGTTACTATTCAAAAATATCGGCTGAAAAAAAGAAAAAAAAATATAAAACCATGCGGCGAAAATTTATTATTCTTCGGCTGGCAGTTAAAAAGTGACGGGCGCCGTTAAATACGGCGCGAATCAGGGGGGGTCAGTGATAAAGTAAACGAAAATCCGTGTTTTCCTTTCATCGGTGCTCGCGGGCTCCGCGTCGTAAAGTGCAGGCTCCGAGCGGGCGTAGGGGTCGGCCGCGCCAAGAATGGATGAGTCCGCTGAAAATCGCGCCCCGGCAGGTATACACACCGCCGCGCGCGGCTCCTCCTAACGCATGCATACAAGACGCCGCTCGATCTCAAAATCCTGATTCATGGTCCGAGCGCCGCGGCCGATATCGCGATTTATCGCGCGGACCCCGTAAGTTATGCTCGCAATTCACAAATAACGCTGACGCGCGCGAGGAGCGCCGCCGCGGCTTTGAATCACGACGCCGCCGCGCGGATTTTCCCGATCCGAGCCCCCGGCGTCCTCGACATTTTTTACGCGCTATTTTTATCGGCCGTCGCTTTATGCCCGGTGCGCGGAGTGTGCGGTGCAGGCGATCGTGGGTCGGAGTTTAGAAGGGTTTTATGCACGGTGATAGGGAAATCGTTATTGGGGAGAGCACTTTGAATTTGCTTTAAGAGTTTTTGTTAATTAAGGGTGCTGCGGGAGATGTACTTTACGGGTATCTATCGTCGGAGAGAAATTTTATTGGGAATTGCGCTGATAGACTTAGATAATTCCTATGCTGTCAAAAAGGATTGCATTAAGGTATAACGTCGTTTCTAACGAAAAAAGCACATTTCACTTCTTCTCTATGAAAAAAAGCACATTTCACTTTTTCCGATGAAGAAAAGCGAAATTTGGCCGCGAAGAAGAGTACATTTGGGAATTTGCAAGTTTTAAAATTATTTAAACGGTTTTGTTTTTTAAAAGTGACTCTTGTTCAAGTGGAGAATTCACGAAATGTACTTTTTTCACTGAAATCTTGTAAAATATGTGTTTCTTTGCAGAGACCGTGAAATGTGCCTTTTCTTCGTTAGGAGCGACGATATCGTGGAAAAAAAATTATTATAGTACCAATGTTTTCAAGCATTTCTCAGGAACATTGTTATGAACATTGAAGGAATATTGTTTGAACATTGTTATGTCAAAAAAAATTTGATTCGATTATTTAATGGAATAAATCTAGAAAAAATTGCAATACTCATGGTAAAGGAGTCGCAGATGGACAAACGAAAAGAACTGCAGTACAAATTGTAATACTGGTGAACAAAAGCTAATTAAAATTATAATACTGCTACTAATTTTTGATGGAAGAATTGTAATTTTACCTGTAAATCTATTAAGTATTCTTTGCCAGTATTGCAATTTTTACCACAAATTTCGTAGCTTTTTGATTTGGCTAATCTGTACCTCCTTTGATGTTTGATGATAAATTTTCAGCAACATTTCTCTCGGTGTACTTTCTTTGTTATATTTAAGAAAATTTAGCAAATATTTTATCATGGCAATAATTGGTATAAATTTCATTTGCAAATGAAAAATATTTGTCAAAATCTTATAATTACTCCATTCATTTTAGAATAGTGACTTTTATTTTTGATAGGCTGACTCTCAAAAGATTCTTATCAATGCACCTTATGTTAAATAATACTTAATAATAATAATAGTAAGTAATAAAAAGAAATTTTATTTCGAAAACTATGTTACGTTTTTAATTAAAATTATTGTAATATTTTCTATGAGCTTTTTTATCGAAACCGATATTCATGAATAAAACATGTATAGTTACTTTGTCCCCTGCTAATCCGATACATCCCGTATCTATTGAAAAATTTGTAAAAGGACTTTTTTTTTCATTAAAAATTCGAAAGAACAATTTGGAAGTAAACTCATAGAGCGAAAAAGCCAAGATGTCATTCCGGCGCCCCCGTCTGGAGCGAAGGCAAAGCGAGGGTGGGCGAGGAAGGAAAAAAACAAGGGATAAGGAAAAATGAGGAACGAGCCGGGTCAAAGGATGCGGAGGGAGGGAGGATTTTCTGCATAGGGGAGCCGGACGACGTGACCTGGCAGTAAACACCTCACGTAGCGACGCGCAGATTAAAGTCTGCGAGCGCTCCTTCTGCACGCGTCACGTGTGTCTGCGCGCGCGTGTATGCGGGGGTGCACGGGTGGAGCGAAGAAAAGACGGGAGGCCGAAAACACACGGGAAATCTTGTGAGTCCGACCACGAAAGAAGCGGACCAGAGAACCGGAAAAGTAGATGATAACAGAAAAGGAAAGTGAGAAATCGGGAGCGAGAGGTGCGCCGGGGAAACGGCGACCTGACCCTGGGGGGTGTCGATTCGCTCTCGCGCCGAAAGCTCGCTGGCATTATTCATAAAGCATTAAAATTTCAATGCCGAATAATTATTTTTTTTCGTCGAAACTTTAGGCTTCTTTGAAAACATTATTTGAATAATAATTCCAAAAATAATGAATTTTCTTTTATATAATCAAACGAGAAGAAAAAATGACTAAATGAAAATAATGTATTGTGTACAAGGTAGATCTGTATAATAAAGAAATGCAGATAAGTTTTTAAATTAAAATTTCAAGTTATGACAGAAAATACGAAACGGCTATGCTGCACGCAAAGTTCCACGCAGGCGCGTAAAATGCGAAAGGTATATTGAAAATCGAACCTGCAAATTGCACTGGTTTTTATAGCACTGACTAGACACCCCTAGGGCGCGGAGCACTTCCCTGATAAACGGCGCTCAAAGTCTGGGAAGTAGTAAAAACAAAGTGATACTTTGCTTTGTAAATATGAAAGCAAAAGTTCCTTTTAAAAAAATTAATACGCGAAAATATAATCCAAGAAAAATCTGAAAATTGTATAAATCCGTTGAAATTCCACCAAATTCAGTCTGCAAATATGAAAGAGAGAAATTCGTACGAATAAGTAAATATGTTATAAAATCGAATCAGAGAAAAATCACTAAAAAGTGAACTGTATAACTAAAAATTAATGGAATGTTTTCTATTAATCATCATTTAGTGAGGCACTATTTCACTAAATTTTAGCGCATTATTTAACTAATTTTTAGTAGTTTTTTTAGTAATTTTTAGTAGTCTCACTAATTCAACTTAAAGTGACGTACTTATTTAACACCATAAGTCATTCATTTATCGATAAGTAAACGACTGGATGAATGTCACTTATTCATTATACAGCAGTAAATGCAACTTAAAAATGATTCGAATGAATTTCCCGCTAACGTTTTGTTTCGCCAACAAACTTTTTTGCGCTCATTTAGCCGCGATCTCCCTCGGCCTTGCGTTTCCCCGCCGAAGCTCGTAAATAAAAGAACGAGAGAATCCGGTCGGGCCGTAATTTTCAACTGTAAAAAAGGAGATAGAGAGGGCAAAAAAAAGTGGGAGAGGGGAGTTTTGAGCCAGCAAAGAGCATCGCCCTACACAGTTATCGCTTTACTATCTCTAAACAGTCCCTACACGAAGTACTTAGAGTCAGTCACCCCCTGCACAATGAGGGGGGCTCTCGGTTTCCGTCGATAATCGCTGCGCTTGCCTTGCGCGCCGAGTCCCGATAGATACGGATCTCCTTTTTTTTGTCTCCTGCGACTGCTGCATATCAAAGACTTTTGATGGGTGGGATTTCTGGCGACTTCATCTCCTCGACAGAGCTAATAACGGCTACATTTGTGTACATTTTTTTCTTTTGGAAATTGGGATGGACCGTATTATGCACCTTACATAGTGATGTCTTGTCACTTTAAACATCGACGTATTGTCCATTTATTTCATTTTGGTTAGAATTATGTGAATACACATTCTGCTCCCGACCTGGCGAATAACTCCATGTTGAGAAGATGTCTCATCACGCAACGCATCTAATTCTGACCCATTCTCTTCTATATTGGTATACAAAAATATAAAATACAATTTCAACAGTTTTTTCACCCCAAGTAGTACTGAAAACGTAACGATTACGAAACACTAACGATAGTGATGTTAGTTAAGTGATCGAAATAATTGATCTTAAATCAATCGCGCTTATTTAATTTAATTTGCGATTTTTTAAAGCGCGTTTATGCTAAAAATTGTATACTTTTTATGAGTGTAAAAAGAGACCTCATAATCAAATTTGTATGTAGGCTTGGATGATCGAGTGAAGAATGAATTTATTTCCAAAACTACTTTTTTCGGTAAATAATCCAAGTTTATAAATAATATATCGCTTGACATCTTTAAAATCAAGTGTCAAAAAGCTATTATACAAATCTAACTAATTGCGAAATTTGACTACTGAGATGTACTCATCAATCACCTTGTTTCATCGTAAATTTTGCTTCCTCCTAGAGGAAGCTTTTTTAATAAAGTGCCAATGTAAAATCCGTTTAAAATAAAAGAAATAAAAGTAAACAAATAATTTCTTTTAAATATAATTAACAAAATAATAAATTACCCCTTACCATAAAATCTACATAATAACTTTATTAAAACGCAACTGCGCGACTCAAACAGTTTACACTTAATTAATTAATAAATGGAATATCATGTGGCGAGGAAGTAAAAATAAGTTAGCGTGCCACGCTTTTATTAACAGCCTTAATGGCGAATATAACACGGTTGTAAAAATATTAACGACCATTGTTTCAGCGGCCGCGCTCGCTGATAAAAAACAAAACCTCCGCGCCCTCGAAAAATCTCTCGCGATGCCTATCTAACGAGGCGAGCCAGTAGCGAGGCAACGGAGGCAGTCGTAAAAAGGATTTAATCGCGGGTCAATCTTTCGAGAGGAAAAAAAAAGTAAAGAGAGAAGAAAAATTTTTCGGCGGCCGTTCGACTCCTCCGCGAGCAATAATTCGTCCGCGGGTGTGCGTGGCGCGTGCGTGTGGGCGATCCGCGAGGAATCGACCCCGTTACTCTCCGGGTAATGCCCACGAAATGGCCGCTTACTATGATATACGTATCACTTATGGGGCGCGATAATGAAAAGATTTGCCGACTCTTTATGACTTCCGCGCTTACTCTCTCTCTCTCTCTCGGCAGCGGGGCATCGTCGGTTTCCATTACTTTTTTTTTGTCCTCCCTTTCCTTTCTCTCTCGCCTATTTCTTTCTGCTTTTACTTTTCTTTCCAAGTCTCCTTCTTTCGTCGTCCTGCGGCTTGGTCAAGGGAAATATTACTTCTTTATGAGCTGCGCTTAAACCTCAAAGTGCTATAATGCCCAGTGACATAGGCTCGCTTTTATTGGCGAAACCGTTAATGAGATTTAGGAAGTATAATGCAAACGTGACTTTTTTTTTCATTTGCAGGTTGTATAATGTCTGTTATTAATTATTGTAAGGAACGAAAATCGGGCACTGACAGAAATAATAGAGGAAAATTTACTATAAATTCTTGGAGGTGGAGGACAAACTTGAAATGTGTCTCTTATTGTTAGTATCAGGCAGCTTGACTTTGTTCCTTTTAAAAATGCGTCTAAGGACTTCACTATTAATATCTAGTGTGCAGTGTAATGTAGCCTAATTGTACTCCTTTTTTCGACTTTTTCTTACTTTGAGGTATTTTAATTATATATTTTTATTTTATACTAATATCGTCCACTTTATTATAAGCGCCTATCTGTTATATTTTTTCTTTTGTAAAAAGAATTTCAACCTATAAAATATAATAAAATAAAAATAAAATAAAGTTTTTCTCAGGTTTCCAGTATGCTCTTCATATAAAATATTATACAGTAAATTTTCTTCTATTATTTTTAATTAGTGTAAGACACAAAAAACTCATCATTTTCTTTTACTACAAACATTTCAAATTTACAACAAAGTGATTGTACGAAAAACTCCTTTCTTACGTGTGATAAAAAATAAATTGTCCTTCTTTCATGATGAAGCTTTTGATAAATTTTATTCTTCTCGGCTCGCTGTATTTTTCTCATAAAACTCGTGGCTCCTTCAGTCTTCATTTTATATAAGTTTTTCATGTGTTTTACCCGAGTGGATATTGCTGTAAACACAAAAGAGTTTCTTCATAAGAGCAGAAAATAAAAACGAGTGCGCCGCGAAAAATGTCATTTTTCGTCGCCAACATCTTTTCTGCGTTTAGTTTCGCCGTCCACCACCCTTTTCTCGGAAAAAATTAGAAAAAAAAGCGAAACAAACAATCGGTGCAAATTATGCGCGACGAAAGCGAAGTGCGAACTAAATGAGCGACGCGCATCATCATTTCAGTCAGGAGTGCACTCGAGTGTTCAGAAAAATCCGCTCACTCACGCAAGAGCACTCAATTATTTTTAATCTTTGTTTTCGGTGCCGCGAACCGGAAGCTTTGGATTTTTTCATAAAAAAATTCGTTTGAGGGTAAAGGTACATTTATTAAAAAATAAAAAATTATTCTTAGGAATCAATATTATTTTAATTCGCCAAATAGATAATAATGTTAATACTCGAGGGGTTATTAATTCCGTGCGATCACAAACCATAATGAATTAGTGACTTAGCAATCGCTTTTTAATCAAATTTAAACTTCCACTGCAAAAACTTTGCCGCGTTAAATAAATAAGGTTTAATTATTCATTATATGCAGTGGACTACCGTACACTTTGTTTATTGTTCCGTGAGTTGCATGTAAAAATAGCATTTTCATTAAATTGACATTTTATTATTACTAGATCAGGATATTCTTCATGAAGGTTAATGTCAAATAAACAGAAATAAATCAAAATAAAATACAACCACCGATCAACCAATCACAAAGCGAGAAGTACTAACTACAAAAAAAGGCCATGGATTTTTTATTTTGACTGAAATTGATACTCTGCTACTTTTGTGAATATGTTTGGTCCACCTCCATTTAAAGATACCGAAAAACAATTATTCAAATCCACAATTAAAATGTTATTAAAAAAAATACCCTCGAAAAGAAAATATTCAACTCGGACTTCATTTAAATATGGCTAACGAAGAAAAATTACCAGACGAGCCGTTCGCGCGAAGTGGAGATTTGGGTTTGAGTGCGCACGCAGCCCCTAACGCGGCGAAATCATAAATGTTTTCGCAGTCAATTAAAAGGGGACATTGCCGCGCGTGCCGCCGCGCGCGACCGCCGTAATAAGTCGAGCGCGGCTGAAGTGTCGGGCCTGCTCGCACCTCTCTCTCTTTTTTTTTCGTCGATGTAGCAGCACTCGTCGTTCACCGCCGTTCGCGAAAATCCAGGCGCCGGCGGCAGCTCGACAAAATAAATTTGGCGCGTCGAGCGCACGCTCGAGTGGCGGCGCGGCGAAAATAAAGATCGCGCGCCGCGCGGCGATGTTATAACAAAAAAAAAAAAAAACGCTCTTACCGGATCGTTAATTTGTTTTGGGTCAATATTTCGCGATAACTTCGATCGTAGATTCTGTTATTCTCACGGAATATTATTGTAAGAAAGGGACATAAACAAAATAGATGTTCGATAATTCTAAGTGAATTTTTATAACTATATCTATGATAAATTGTTAGATAGATATGATTTGAAAATGTAAACAAATTTACTTGTAAATATATAAAATGTAATTTGAATTTACTCTTCAAGAAACCGTGACCAATGCGAATAGCACTTAGTTTCTTCAGACTTAACTATAATAACTTATACTTAAATTCTTCATTTTCATAATTTATTAATGCGATAAACTTTTTTATTTAATGTGAACAAAACTCCTAATTATGTAAAGTTTATATAAAAAAATTTAATTTTATAAATAATTGAAAGCGTAAGAGCTTTTTTAAATTTGAATTGAATTCAAATATTAATATTATAACTAGTGGATTTTAGTTCTCTTCTTTTTTCTCCTAATTTTCGCTGATCACAAATAGAAGTTTCATAATAATTTTCTACCACTAGTATTTTTCAATATTTTTTTAATTTCGAAAATTATAGTCAGATAGTGAGACGATAATCGACTTTTCACTTAAAAGTGTGCCAAAATAATTGGTTAATTTTATATCACCTCATTGCGCAATTACAATACCATATTTGAAGGTACGCCAATTGCATTTATTTAAATTTAAATAATCTGGTTACTATTACGTTAAACAGTAAAAAAGATGTGATTAAACATCGTTATTGCATACAAATTATTGTTTAATAATTGTAAATCACACAAACATTATATTTTTCTATTTTGATTTCTACAGAATTACACAAATTGTTGATTGATGCATAATTTCTTATAACAATAACATACAATAACAAAAAATCCGAAATTTTTCAATTTTGACATTCGCACACAATCAAATATCGCGTACAAAAAAAGTTCCACCGATACACTACTCATATCGGTGTCTAGATTCGAAAGCCCGCTCGGCACCCCGCGGGCGACCACTTACGCGGGGTAATATATCGCGGGCTGCGCCGACTGTCCCCGTGTGTAATGCTGCCGTTCGCGGGTGCACATTCCGGCGGGATCCCCGAGGCGCAGTGTGCCACGCGGCGGCTAAACGATTCCTCGTGTCTAGTTATTTTAGTAATTAATCGCCGTCCACAAATCTTTATCCCGCACCCCGCGTCAACGGGATCCATTCGTGCGCGCGCGTATCTATATTTATAAATGTATACGAGCTTTCGCTTATACGAGGTCTTTTATTTTATTGCCACTTTTAATCTGACATGCGAATGCTACAGCGATCCATTTATTACTAAATCATTTTCTCCTTTTCCTTATATATACCTTTCGAAGTTTGATTTATATTTATAGAGTAATCTTGTCGTTGCGAAAATTCTGTTTAGTGCGCGCAGTACACATACTTTCAAGTGGTGATTATATATTTTCGATAAAAATCGTAGATTTTTTCACTTGCAGGATTTATTAACAAAAGAAAAAAAAACATTGACAATAGATTAGATTAGTACTAAAACTAATGTCCTTTCGGATGCAAAAACTCATCAACAAAACCCAAAAAACGGATTTACCCCACATCGTACAAAAAAATAATCAAAAAGTATGTGCTTAAAAAATGGTCATTTTTAATAGAATCTTTTCTTTGTGCATACATGATACAAAACGCGATTAGGCAATAGTATATTTACCGCCAGGTGCACACCGAGCCTGACACTTTTTCCATCATATACAGACCATCTTTAAACCTAAACGATCAGATGCTGAAAAAAGTGATCCACCATTTACGAGATTATAACTGGTTCTAAAAGAAAGATCAGATAATCGTTGAAGAAATCGATTGAATTTATGTAGCCATTGCAACCAAATATCACTAATAACTGGAGAAGTTTGTTATTAAACAGAAGTTCTTTTTTAAAATAAATTCTTCGAAAGTTTTAAAGCTCGTATGAAAAAACCGACTTTTCAAGAGTCGGACGTTCCGCTAAATGAGACGACGCTGAATCAATAAGTAGCGAACGGGCAGTCGGCAACATTTGACAGGTGACACGTGTGCAAACAGCGAAGAGGAAGGGTTGGCCACGTGCGCGTCCGGGACAAAGGGACTTTTGAAATTACGCGACAGCCACTCCGCGCGCGAGCGAGAAAAGAAGGAAAAGCTACGATTGTTACGCGGCGCTCGGTCCTCCTCGCGGCGGCGGCCGTAAATCTTCGTAACCCTGTGTGTCTCTTGGTTTAGCCGGCCGTGCCTTTTCCTCCTCCTTGGATCTCGAAGCGAGCGGACGTCTTCAAACGAGAAGCGCCGTAAGCTCTCGGCCGTGCAAATAAACGTTTCTCTCCGCATCGTCTCCGTTTACCCCAAAAACGATTTTACGATGGTACTTTTTTCGAGGTGTACGTATTATACTTTCTTTTATGATTCGCGGTGGAAAAAATAATAGGCGGTGTGGTCGGGCGGATTCTCGCGGGATACGGATTTTAGAGATCTATTTCGACGGAGGCACATCTTGCGCTCGGTCGTTTGATGATCATCGCCTCCTTTACTCGGCCGTTTCTACGACACACGGTATATATTTTACAAGCAAAACAATTCCGGCACGGTTCATTGGAGTGGAAATAGCTGCGAGTAGCCGTCGCTTGTTTGACCCCTTTAGCCAATTAGAGAGGTAATTGATTTTGAGTCTAACTTTGAGGCAACACATAAACTGCAGTTGTTGGGTAATAAATTTATCGCTTCAAATTTTCCTTTACTTTTTTTACTTTTGTTGCTTTTGTTTATTTTTAATTATTACTTTCGGAGTAAGAGTTTTTTTCATTGAGTAAATAGAAATATTTGCAATGTTAGTTTATTAAGGATGAAAACTACGTACAGATTGAATATTCATACTTAAGAAAATAATAAATAAGTTCATGATTTGCGACGTGAAGAAGGTGAGGTGCTCAAAATGGGCTTTGAAACAATTTCCTTGATATTTTCAATATGTTTTCCTGAAACTAAGAAATTGATTTTAATTTATGTGTCTCTCAAATTAATAAATATATTGATAATAACAATTTATATTAATTCTTTGAAAAAATAAAATGAAATCTCATCTAACTGAAACTGCAGGAAGAGTCTAATTTACATACTTTGACATTTAGTATAATTATTCTTTGTTTTAAGACGAATAAATCAATTTTTTGTAAGTCAATTAAAACTGCTCTATCAATATATCACCAATGTTACTTTTTTAAACAAATTAAAAAAAAAGTAATTTATTTTACTTTTCTTACTTACTGCATTTTTTCAGCTTCCCATCGCATTCATTGTTCGGTGGACAGTCTTTATTAGTCAGGCATTTTAAACTCGTTTCTTCAATGTTTAATTCGCGACGTCGGCGATTTGATGATGTTTCGGGGGGTATATGCACCTCCACTATATCCGGCTCGTCCTTTAAAATTTAACTAACGTAAATTACGTGTACAATATTCAAATCAACTTCGCGTTGAAAAAGAAAAAAAATGCTTACCGAATGCTTGTTGGATTTGACGTGAATAATATGTATCTTCGGCTGGTCCTGCGTAACGATCAACGACGATCAATGCAAAGCGTTTATTAATGTTAACGGCGTGGATACCACTATTTTGATCCTCATTGTACGGATAATTGTGCAATATTACCTTCTTGTCGGAACCACAAGAAGCTGAAGTAGCAACGAGGCTCATGAGAATAAGCAACAAATTAATTGGTGACATTCTTCAGCGTTGACAACAACTACTCGTTCGTTTTCTCGAGTGAGCAGCCTTTTTATACTGAGTTGCTCGGCTTGTAAAGACATTAAAGTGTCATTTATCTTTGTAATTTTTTAAAGTCATTTATGAAGCAACTGTGAAGGCAATTTAGCGGCGGTGTTAAGTGATAATTTTTTATTTAGACATTACGAAGTTAATTTATTTTATCAGCAAAAGGCTTAACTTCGTTACAACTACATTTTCTTTCTACTACTGGAAACATAAATTATTCTTTTCCTTTTCCCCCTCGTTCCTTCATACTCACGAATTTTTTTCTCTAATTTCCAAGAATGCATTAGCGAATTGTTCGGAATCTAATAAATCATCTTTAATTTTATCTCCTGTAGTATTTCAATGTTTGATTAAAAAAAAATATTCTCTGGTAATTTTTTATAGATCTCTCAATCCCTAAAAAATTGATTAAAAAAGTATGATATATAGTATCGTGAAATAATAGTCTTAGGTGTATCCCTTAGTATACTTTAAGTTATATTTTTATAGAGGAGGGCAAAAAGAAAATAAAAATTAAAATCCTTTTTTTCAATTAACATTTTTATAAGACGTGCAGGTTATCAAGAATAAAGACACCACACAAAATTAAAAGAGTATTAATATAACTTTGATTAACTATTTTTAGATATTATATTTCAATGACGGACAGAAAAAAATTATATTTCTTTACAAAATAAATTGTGATGGTATAGAGGTTGTTGTGATTTTTTCTTTTCATAAGATTGAGGTACTGGAAAAAATCAGTCAATAAAATATAAACTAGCCCTCCGATTAGTATTTGTAATAGTTCCTTGTAACAGTGCATCGTTTTTCCTTCGGAACTTTAGGGAGGAATATAGCCTGTTTTGAATTGGGACTACACCACTAACTCGAAGAATGCACCAATCACGGTCCTTCAAATTTTTTTATCAATATACACAGTCAATCGTCTAATTTTTGAAATTTTCTATTCACACTCTACTGTGAATCAATACACCATTATTTTTATAAGTAAAATAGGAATTCTGTTTTAAAACATTGTAACAATTCATCGCGGTACTTGGTTAAGTGTCGAGGACACTGTTTACGCGAGTGTCGTGTGAGCACCTCTGTCAAAGTTGCCTAGCACATGCTCGACAAGGCCTCGGCTCAAATAACCCTCGACATGACCAAAGGTCCTTTGTTCGTTTCATTACCAAACACCGCCCGGTAACTATTCATTAGTACCGCAAACAGACCGCCAAACGAGAGTGTTCTAAGAGGAAAGCCGGATTAGCCCGAGTGACGTTTTCAACTCTGACGTTTCATTTCGATTTTACGCAGTTTCCATACTTAATCGTAAACACCTGCCTAGTTAGGCACGACTGCTATATATTTTCACTACAGCAAAAAACGAGAGTATGTAAGATTTTGTTTAAATTACGAAATTACAAAATTAATATGAATAATCATGCTTATTTCAATGTTCACAAAGAACTGGACTTATAGACTCTTTTGTCGCAAAGCCACATGTATATCATGTATTTAATTATAAAATATTGTTTATTTACATGTAAATGCTGAAAACCGTGGATTTATTTTCCAAAAATGAAATATAACTTTTAAAATATAAAAATGTATAATGCTAATAGATGTACTTATTGTCAGTAATTCGTTGTAACTTGAAGATTGCAATAATTTAATGAAGGATAAAAATCTATTTTTCAACGTTATATATGTTAATAATCAATTTATTTAAATATATTTTTCAACAAATATTTGTGGAACATTTTGAAACACATAATTTATTTATATTTAACAGTTGTTCCACTTAGGCGATTTGGATCCAACTATTCCATTTGGGAGGCTTGTTCTTATTTTTTAAATTTTTATTCCACTTCTTTTTTGCTTCTTCTGCAAGTTTCTTCCACTCTGCCCACTTCTTCGCCCAGTTATCTTCCCATTTATTTTTCTTTTCCTACCAAAAAATAAATACATACAATTTTTGACTAGTAAATAAAATTCTATTAAAATTCAATTTAAATTTGGAATACTTACCTTACTTATTTTCTCATCTGATTGCGATTTTGAATCTTCTTCCGAAATCTCATTGGTTTCATCGGATTGACTTTCAGAATCTTCTTCCGAACTCTCTTCAATGCTCTCTTCCTCCTCTTCTGATTTTGGGGTTTCTACTTCAGGAACATTTTCCTGTTCTTCCTCTGCTTCCTGGTTTTCCGGCGTTCCCTCAGGTACTGTTTCTTCTTGATTCTCTTCGGATTTCGGGGTTTCTACATCAGGGACATTTTCCTGTTCTTCCTCTGCTTCCTGGTTTTCCGATGTTTCCTCGGGTGCTGTTTCTTCTTGATTCTCTTCGGATTTTGGGGTTTCTACTTCAGGAACACTTTCCTGTTCTCCCTCTGATGCTGTTTCTTCTTCCGTCTCTTCTGATTTCGGCTCGGTTTCTACTTCAGAAACATCTTCCTTAGTTTCGGTTGCTCCCTGAGTAACAGTTTCCTCTACCTCCTCTTCTGGTGTTATTTGTGCCTCACTACCTTCCTTCAAAGTATTATCATTATTTAAGACGAGCGAATTTTCATCATTGGCTTGTTCCACTGGATTCGCCTGAAAATAATTAGTATTAAATCGGGGAAAACATCTTACGAAAATTGCTGTTTCATTATATTATATTAGTTTTTCTATATCTTTTATAAATTAAAAAAATAAAATGTGCACAAATGCGTGAAACAAGTTACTTAAGTTACTTTAAAACTTTTTTAATTTCAATACTCCGTGATTCTAAATAATAAAATGCCAATTTTATAAAAAGAGACAACAAAATATGAAGTTTTACTTACAAATGCGATTGCTAGCCCAGCAAGCAGGAACAATAAACTTTTTGAAAACATGACTATCTTTGATTGGCTTTGAAGAAAGATCAACTGAAGTATGAGAAATCTTTAAAACTCTGAAGTATATATACTAAAAAGTGATGCAGTGGGATACTACATTTGAACCAATAATAAACATACGTTGTTTAATCTCGTCGGACGTAATGTTTACTTATTTTGCAGTCCGCTAATATTTTTAAAATTATACTCCTAAATTGCAGATAAACGAGACGTGAATGCATAATTAGATCATAAAACTGTACGCTCTAATTATGCATTTGCAATTAAGGTGTCTGCAATTTGAGAGAATATTTTTTAATTTCGCTCTCTGCATTAATTTCATTGAACACGTTACTTCTAAATGTTTATGTATGTAAAGTTCTGATGCAAGTACGAGGAACATTGCACTAAAAAAATAAGAAATAATTTAAACAACGCATTTATAAAAAATTTTGTTAAGGAGTTTCTTACATTTCAAATAATTTTGCTCAAGTTAATGGCTGTTTAACAGGTTTTTCATGTATTTACTAATTGAATTATCATTATATTTACGTTCAAAAACTTCTTTTATTGCAGAAAAAATACGTAGTCATTATTTATATACCAACCATGTCTATTTGTTGTACACGAATCGTACAATACATACAATATACTAATCACGCAGTATAAGTTATTATTTATTATAAAATACAATTAGAACACTTCATTCGCTTCTTTTTCAGTTGTTTAAGTCAGAATAAACATCCTTGGTATCGCTAATAGCTTCTTTTCCAGTAGTCTTGATATCTTTGTAGAACAACGTACGTAGGTACAGATATTTTTTATAAAAAGTACGTTTTTGAGTCTCTGAGCTTAAATATGCACTTCTACATCGAAAACTGAAATATTTTTTTTTTTTCGAAACAAAGCTAGGAGAAAGCAAAAAGAGAGGTACTTGCAAGATCGTCTGTCAGTTGTATATTTAGACGGAGTGCGACAAGTTCTTTCATTTTCTCTCCGCAAATAACTCAAGCGTGCGGGACTTCGCCGACACCGCTATCTTCGGCCTTACTTGGTATTCAGTTAATTTCTGACTTTAGCGTAATTTCTTTTTAATTCGGGTCTAAGTTATAAATATTCAAAAAATTTGCATCCTTATCGATCTAGTTTTCAGTTGAATTTTATATTTTATACTTCCTGTGGCTTACTTTTTTTGTATCTATCTATTTAGGAAATACGACTTGATCTAATAAACCGTAAACATATTTTTAAAAGTGTATGTTAGATATAAATCTTAAAGACTGTTAATTAAGTAGATGTAAGAAATCAATTGCATATTTAATTAATAATATGCTAAAAATGTATATCTAGATTTTTAAAACATTTCTATCGGTACGATCGATCAATGTAGTTATTTAATTTTCCTAAGGTTGTAACAGGTTCTTCAATTATCACTCATAGTTATTAGTGATAATAATCATTGGTAATAATAATCATTGGTAATAATAATCATCAGTAATAATCATTGGTAATAATAATCATCAGTAATAATCATTGGTAATAATCATTGGTGATAAAATATCGGTTATAATAATCACTAATAGTTATAATAAATATTAATTGCAGTACTTAAGTAAACATTGTTACATAAAGTACTTACTTTACTTTGCCGAATTTACTACAATTTAGTTTTTAACTCAACAATTTTCTAAAAGGAGGAATTTTTGTAACTGTTGTTTTTTGTATGCATAGCAATTACAGTTAAAATAAGTTAATGGGCTATTGGTTTCATTTTGAGAGGTAGCAATCTATTACTTCCGCTAGCTGTAATTTTCACTCTTTACGCTTTTCTCTCACCAGTATCTGCGGACCTTTTCTCCGGCAGTCGCATCTCATATAGACTAATTTCGACAAGCATCCCCGAGAAGTCCTAAGGGAGCAATAAGAGGCTAGCCCTTGATGGCATTGAATTCTATCCATATATATAGGCTGTCTGTTCGCACCAGAGGTGCCACAAACTTCTAATTTTCCCACATGTCACACAAATCTCCAATGAATATACTACTTTTTTTCACTTACAATGTTTAAATAAATGAAAATTTTTAAGATCAAGTATGATGAACTTATTACTCTTCTTTTACTATTGGGATAGGCAGCAAAAATAAAGTATAAAAATAAAATAAATATTAAGTACTGCTAAAAATTAGTTACTTCTAAAAATTACTGTAGTATATTTTAATCTTCTTCCGGACTGTTATTATCAAAAAAATGGCAAGTTTTTTTATAAAAAATTTACGAAGAACCTACCTTAATTTTGTACAACCCATTAGTTTTTTTGTTACATTTTATTAATACTTTAAAAGAAAATAATTAAATCGAGCCTTAAATAAAAAATAATAGTCTTACAAAATAATACAACAACAGACACTGATATAATTCACAGCAGGCCGACGTGTTTAACTATTATTGAGGATGCGGTATAAGTGATCCGCCATTAATCACCGGGCCGAATCCGGTGGTCGTTTGTGCGGTAGTCAACGACAAAGGGGTGGTTAATGGTCGACCCGACGCGCTCGAAGAAACGCTTGTTTCTGCGATGGGTCAAAATATTTACGGCCGCGTCCCGCAAGCCCTATAGTTCGTCGCTCGACGAGACGTCGCTCCGTTGGTTCGCTCGTCAAACCACTCGCTGGCCTGTGAATTGTTTCGGTGCAGTCTTTATTCAGCGTCACTTTCTGAAAGAGTTCATATCCATTGACAATCGGTCACGCTCACTTGGACTGACGAGGCCGCGGAGATTCTTTGTCTTGAAAAAACTCGTCGACTTTTTCATGCACAACTATGCACGCTGTTTTACAATTTACTGAAAATTAAAATTTGTTTAGTAATTCATAGTAATTGCTTTGTAGTCAATGATATTTCATACACATCTATGTACAGTTTTATAATTTATTTAATAATTTGTATTAATTGTTTTGTGTATAAGTAAAATTAAAGCTCTATTTTTATTTAATGTGATCCTAAGAACACGATTTTACAGTATTCGAGTTTTGCTGAGGAACTTGGACGAATTTCTAATACTTATATTTGCCTCATTCTCAAAGAGATTGTACTAATTGATGGGCGGTACTGAACCTGACTGGGGATGAAAGGTTTTTCCATATTTTCGGTTTCAGTTACCCAATTACCTGGTAAATGGGTAAAATACAATTACCTAATTACCTGGTTGATTATGAGTAGTGACTAAACAGAAGTAATCTGTAATCCCTAGTTAGTAACCCTTAAATGAAGGTTACTAACTTAGGGGGTTCCCCCGTTTTTCCCTTATAAATATTTTGAAATCATAAAAATAAAGTACTTTGTATCTGATTGAGGTTGAAACTGGTAGTGACATGTTTACGTCATGGACGAATACACCTTCTGCGCTTCTGGAATATTTTTTTAACTAAACTATAAAAAATAAAAAGAGCACTTGATTGTATCCAATGAAGATATCAGAGGAAATTTTATCTTCAATAATTAATATTGATGAAAATCTACATTATTATCTTTTAGATATTTTCTTGCTTTGTTTAGACTAATATTAGGATCTTATCAAGACCTGCATCACTCAAATTTAATAAAGATTAACATAATTAAAAATGTTTAAGAATTTGATTTTCCACTAAATCCGTACATTCATTATTCCAAAAATAATCAATAAATATAATCTATATTCTAAATAAATAATTAATTTCAATATCAAAAGAAGTTCCAAACTAATTCGTCTCCCCTTAATCTCGTACCGATGTGCAAAAGTTTAATTAAAACACGCAGTCGGATAAAGAGACGTCATTTTCGTCATTTACAGAGTTATATCTTATTAGGAATTGCAGACGTTAACTAAATAGCTTCGAGAAGTTGGCAAGGGAGCCGTGGGTATCAGAGCGCAGATATAGACATTTTTGAAGGGCGCGCTCTAATCCAATATGTCTCTCCGTTTATCGTGGCCTCAGCAGTTAGCCGAAGATCGAAGGGTCTTCTTCTTCTTCTTCCCTCCAGGGCCTTTGAGCGCGGCACTTTGTCGAACCCCGCGCCGTGATAACTGTATCTCGGCCCAGTGCCGCCCTTGATAAGTGGCTTAGCGTCCGCCGTGGCCCTCCTCTACTACAGTACACACGCTTCTCCTCTCTCCTTCTCATTTCTCGGTGTCTCCGTCCGGAGTTAGCCGCGCCGTTTCGTCGCGCGTCACTTTCTACGGGGCCTTTTTTTTGCGCCGCGCGCTGATGAAAAGTCCGTCGTTATTTCACCCGGGCGCCAAATCCCCGCCTATAAATCGTCGCCTTTTGACGCGCCTTTCTTCTTTAATTGCTCGGTTCATTAATCCTCGGCGGGTCCTCGAGGTCCCGGGCAGCCCCGGGATTTATGCGCGCGCCTACCTATCGGACGTATATATTTTGAGGCCGGGGGTAACTGCCGAAGTAAGGAAGTTCGGCGCGCGCGCGGGACATAAGGGATTACGTGGATTTAGGCGAGAGCAGAAATGCCGCGTCCATGGAGATGTGTATATATAACGTTTCGTTCGGTTGACAGCGGGGCTGTGGGATTTGCGCGGGAATCCTATGCAGGCGAATGAATCTTTTGAAATCGGCGAGGAAACCAGCGCGGCTCGAACGTAACAGGAGCCGCCGTAAAAAGGGACGTTGTCGGGTTACGGTGGCTTCTTCTATTTCAATTTTTTTTTTGTCAATTGTCAAATTTCCTTCGAGCTAGCGTGGTATATTTATTTTGACGTTACTAGCAATTTGATACACGCGTTTCTTTGCAAAAATAAATCTTGACAAATTTTTGAAAGTGATAAGGATATAATTAATATATTAATCCATAAAGTTGAATTAAAAATTAGTGTAAATTATAAGTTCATTTTACTAATTTTTAGTAGTTTTTCACCAATATAATTTTAGCGTATAAATTTAATATAAAAGGACAACATTTTTTAAAAATATTCAATTTTTAATATATTTTATTTCGACATCTAAGTATTATGTACGCAATTGGTATTCCATCTGTCTGTTCCGACATTTAAAGGCGTGGAACTTATTTGCTTGCGTAAATAACGTCGGGACACGATGCACAGAAACGAGGCGTTAAAAAGCGCGTCGGTGCTAATATGTCATGAGATTACTGACAGTCGATCAAATAATATATTTTTTAAATCTAAAATTATTTGACGTGATCCTTATATTTAGTGTTTCGTTCACAATAATTCACGCGTGCTTTTGTAACAAAATAGGAATCATCCATTATTTATAATTTCTTTTAGTGCACAATTCTACTGTTGCATTTTGTATATGTCTATAAAAGATAGATGACGTTAAGATGTTGCAATAAATTTGCATTTTAAAACAGTTAATAATAAAAAGAATATCAAATCCAGAATAAAATATTTCTAAAGGGAGAAACATTCTATTGGAAAATTTATCATGAATCTAGAAAATAATTGTAATCCAAAATGCTTAACGAATAAGATGAAAAAAATGTTTAATATCGAGCGATGTATTAAATGGGGAAATGAGGTAAGCCTCCTTTCTAAGTGTTCCGTGAACAATGAGGAATTTTGATTGTTGAACAACAATGAGTGATCAGTAGAGTGTTGACCGCTGCCAGCTTGGAGAATTGAGCCCCAAATGGATTAAGCAGTTCTACTTAAAGGAAGGATCAACACCTTCAGTGCGCACAGACTTTCGTGGTTGGTTACCTGACTCGGTCACCTGTTTACCCCCGGAAGGTCGGACAAACGGCCCACAAGACCCTTCGGAGGATGATACCCGAAGTCAGAGGGCGGGGAACTCCACTTACCTTTAGACTCATTACCTTTCATTAACTCTGCTGGTTATAATTACCATTATTTATAACTTCAAGGTGTAAGGTTGAAGGAATAAACCTGTTTGCAAGTATACCAGGTATTAATCCTTTAAATTATCCTTACTGAACGGTCTCAGAGGGCAATTTAGTTTAAGAAAAATCTAAATGACAGTTTACATAGGAAAGCAAAGTTACCTTTACGTAGAACTGATTAGTTTCGAGCTTCGGACTAAAACTGTCCTAAAAGTATAGTGAAGAACTTACGCCAAGGAACGTTTCTATCTTTCGGGGGGTAGTATTAGTTTCGTGCATCGAAAAAGAGCGTCACATTGTTATGACAAAATTTGTACGAATACGACTCATTATTTACCCCAAACAATACGGAACTATTTTCACCCCATTTTTCTTCTCACGATACGTAATTCAACGCTTTTTGACAGCATTGGAAGTATATAAGTCTATCAGCGTAGTTCTCAGTCTTCTCCGCTGGTATCACACAGGGGGTTAGATCTAATTTTCTTTACAGGTCATAAAAATCGTAGGGAAGCCGTCTGGAAGGAAAATACAATTTAGCGGGCAGTAGTCTAGAGCAGCCGGGGGAATGCGCATAGGAAAAAGAGAGGCAGAGGGTGGGAGAGAGAGAGAGAGGGAATGCTCGTCGGCAGAAAGTCAGAACACGGGTTGCGTCGACGTGTCGGACGTTGATATATAGTTTTTAGGGGCCAGGATGCGCAGGAACGTGACGGGATCCTCTCCTAATTTCGCAAAACAATCCGTAAATAAGCCCCCACCGCCGCCACCGGCGGGGCTGCGAGCCACCGGCCGCGAGAGAGAGAGACAGGGAGAGGGAGAGCTAGCTCACCCACAAAAGCGGATGCCAGCCCAGCAGTCGGGGGCTAATTGAATTATGAGAATAGTCAGCAGTCGCTGATTCGACGAGGGCGTGAGAGAAGAGATTAATGAAGCGATTCCGACGCACCGATAGCCACTGCGCTTTCCGATGCTTATTGCTTCGGACTTTATGAAGCTCTCTCGTTATAAGTAATTGTTTATCCTGAATTATTAGCGATCACTAAATAGCTACTGTAGCTTTTACTAATTTCTAAAAGCTTAATCTAGTATTGCAATTCTGTAAGCAGAAAATCTTTAATGGCTTATGTAAAATTTAACACGCATACAAATGTTGCATTAATAATTACTATAGTTTTTACTAAAGCAAGAATAAAGCAGAAAAATAATTATTAATTAGTCCTAATGAATTTTCAAATATTTGTATTAAATTTCACTTACACAATTATAGTAAAATTTGAATGTACTAATAATTAGCTTTAGATTTTCTAAACTGTAATTAGATACTGAAATTATTGCATAAATATTCACCATTCTTTATCATAATGTTTTTGAATAACATTTTTAATTTACTTTTAATTAAATATTGCATATTTAATAAATGCAGAAAATAACAGTAGCTCACTGTGATGTACAAAACCAACGAATAATATATGGTTTGCTGCAACAATAAAATGTTCAATTACTTTCATAATACTACTAACATAAAGATCAAAGTGCACGAGGTGTGCGTAAGTTTTATTAATGAATTGTTATTTAGAAAAATATGGGCAATTTAGTTATACAATCTACGTATTCAGATATGCAACACACATTTTCTACGTACAGATATATGTAGTTATCAAAATAATTTATAATAAAATAATTTACAAAATTATTTTCAAGAAGTAAACATTATTTAAATATAATAATCCAAAAAAGATAGAATGAAAGTACCTCTTAAACTACGAATAAGTTTCATTAAATCCAAGAGAAGAAAAATCAATCTAGATAGGTAAAAACAAATCAATTAGAGCTGGAGCAGTTAATTTTTCATTTTTTAAGCGATCGTAGATTCTGACCCTCCGAACTAGGAGGGAAAAAGTCCAAGGGACAATTAATAAGCGAACTCATAGATATGCGATATAGGCCACATGCGGTCCCACGTGACAAGTCGCGCTCGTGATTTATAGCGCAGCGTGGCGCAACTTATCGACGATTAGAAGGAGAGAAAAAAAAGAGAGCGAGAAGCTTGCCCAAACGTCGGTATGGTTTGTTCTCTCCTATATCCTTCTTTTCCCTCGCTTCGGGCAAACCAAGAAGTCACGTTTTTCTCCACTCCTCCCGTCGTTTCCTGACTTCCTCTCTCTCCTCACTCTCTGTCTTTGTCTCTCTTTCTCTTCCTCCTTCTCACACGCCAAGGAAATCGAAAGTTAAGGGGATTTGTGCAAAATGTTAATTTCTTTAGAATCTTTCAAAAATTTGAAAGCCTAGCTTCACCCTTCACACGAATAGCGTTGAATAAAATTAGCGCATATATACCTTGTAAATCCAATTCAGTGAAATTTCACTAATTTTCAGTGAGGATTAGGGCAAAACAGTCAAAGTGACCTGATTTGCACTGAAAAATCAGTGAAATTCACTAAAAATTAGTGAAATTTCACTGTGTAAGATTTAGAGAGAACATAGCGTGGTATACGCCAATCAAAAATTTATGATTTTATCATTATGATATTATCATTTGTCGGAAAATTTTTAATAATATTTTTAGTTATTTTTGCTAAAAACTATTAAGCTTGTTATGCTGATCTCATACACAAAAGTTCCAGATCGGTTCAATAACTTGGAAAATCAGATCCATTTCGGAACTTTTAGGACACTCTGTACACGTACTGCAGCGCCAATTAAAAATAAAATTATCTTTTTGCACCGCACTAACCCCCTTAATTCGGGGTACGAGAAAGAAACCCGAGAGACGAGCACGGCGAAGTCGAGGTCCGCGGGTGGTCGTTTTCCTCCCGGCGAAAGTTGACCGCGCGCTGTTGCCGACGCGGCTGCATCGGGCCGCGAGAAAAACAAGAGTGAATTACGAGCGGAAGGGTCGCGCTCGCCTCCGGCTCCTCGTGCTCTCGCGCGATTTTTCTCTCTTTTTACGTCCATCCATCGGCCGGATCCCGCGCGCCCCGCAAGGAGAACCGGGCGATACATTTGAATTTCCCGCTCGTCGCGATGTACTGTGTCCCTCCCACACCCGCGCGCACCCCCAGCCATCGGGAATTTCCATTAGCTAATTAACGCGCCGATGGGGACGCTGCTACGTGCTCGGGATGGACGCTAAAAGGCAAACTTTTTTCGCTTTTTACCCGCTTCCACGCGATTACGGATGAGATCACGATTTAACGATTAATTGAGCTGTCCGCCGGTTTTTTTTTCTATTACACAATTTTATTAGCGGGATCGAATTTTCAATTAATTGCGTACGATAATTCAGTTAGTTAGTATTATTTATTAATTATTAAAGATAATTTTTAAATCGTGAAATTTACTAAAGAAAGGATACTCTGATTAATGATTACTGGAATACTCCAATTATACTATTTAATCTTTATTATTTTTAAATATCATTAAATAATGACCATTTATATTGAAGAACTGCAATCTTAACATTTTTAAAAATCACTAAAATGTTCCAATGCAAATTTATTCTTCAAATGATTGTTCTAAGCAATTAAATTAATATTGTGTACAAAATTGTACAGTGAATCAATTAATGAATTATGATTAATGAATTATAATCACATTCACACATACAGAATTTTTTTAAATACTTTTTTAGAGTTTTCGATCTTGTATTTTTAATACTTCCATATATAAAACTGAAAAAAATGTTAAAGATGCGAAGATTTCTCTTCGAGAAAGCAAAAATTAATGCGAGTTGTACAAGCGATGTTAAACATTAAAGAGCAACTCCAATCAGTGTAATTTTCAGAAAATGGAATGAGGCGAAATTCTATTTCTTATCTTTAATTTGCATGCTCCCATGCGTAAGTGCTGCATGTTGAACCAAAGTATGGGGGAGCACGTGTCACTTACGCTGAAATTAGAATTTAACGACCTACTGTATTGCCACCATAAAAGATGATTAGCACCGGTAAAAAAAATGGAAAGAGAAACGTGATGATAACGAAAGGTTTACTGCAAATCGTTACTTTAGCGTTAACTCATTTTTTAAGAAAATAAAAGAATCGATTGAAAAACAATGATTTAAAATATTATATAAAATCCACAAGCATGTACAATGATAAAATGATATTCAAAATTTCGCGCCAAATTTCCGTCATAATACTTCACAATCTGTAAGCCAATCAAATTTCAAATCTCCACGTCAAACTGACCAATCAAAATCAATAGAAACTTCACTTTTCAGCATTCTCTTTTTTAGTAAGGATTATTATTGTTTATTTGACAGTAACAAAAGATTCTCCCCCTTACAAAGCGAGCACCTGATCTATTATTAATAATGAACATTAATTTAACGTACATTATAATTATTAAAAAAACTCAAATTTCTTAATTTATAAACTAACGAAGCCATTTTATTTGTTTGTTACAGGTAAGACGCTGAAAATTCTGTGCAAATGGCGCCAAAGTGCAGCGGGGATAAGCGAGGGTATTATGCAACTGCATGACTGCGCAGTGGAATAAGGTCCGGGGTAAGACTCCTCCTCGAGTCGTAAAGAAAGACTATTAAGCAAAATGCACGTTCAATGATAGGGAGCAATTAGAGGCGCGCAAGATTAAAGGCGTAACCGAGAGCAGTGGCGAGGTATCCCCTCGAAAAATCGATGCAAACGCGTCTTGGTTAAACACAGCCCGGGCAAGAAGAATCGGCGCCGGGCGGGTTAAAAGCGCGAGCGAGACGGCGGGGGCCGGGGGGAGAGACGGCGAGTAGTTTAAGGGAAGGCGGAGGAATCGCGACGGAATTCCAGCTATTTTCTGCAGATTGTCTCGGGGCTGTATTTTTCGAGGGCTTGGCCGTCTCTTAGGTGGCGCGAGCCGGGAGGAGGTGGAGCGCGCCCGAAAAGGAAAGCCGCGATCTTCTGTAATCTTATTTGGAATATATTTTCCGGAAGAGCCCGGGTCGAGTCTCTCGCTCGCTCCGTGAGCGCCCATCAGACGGCCCGACCCCTTTTCCCGCCTACCGCCCGCCGGAAGAATTACCTTTACTACTCTGTGTTTACGCGGGATTTGTACTGCATATTTTATAATCGCGAAAATAGCGCGCGTAATTTTTCCGAGTGCTGCGCGCGTATGATGATAAGAGTGAGCAATCGCGGCAATGGAATACATTGCAGCTGAACTGGGCACTTTTGAAAGTAAGGGTATATATTATTACGGAAATCTGGGCAGTGTTTTCAAATTTTAGGAAGTCAATTTAATTTATATACTAGAGTTTTTCGTTGATTTGAAATGAGAATTGTTTTATAACAATTTAAAAACAAAGAAAAAACAATTATCTGTCCGAATAGTAACTTTATTTATTCGAACGGATAAATGTTTTTGAAGTAAATTACAAGATATAGAAGGTTAGTTTAAAAATAATTTTATATTTTTAAACTAACCTCCTATATATTTTGATTGACTTCAAAAACATTTATCCGTTCGAATAAATAAAGTTACTATTCGGACAGATAATTGTTTTTTCTAGGTATCATCTGGTAGAGTATTGGACAATTTCCGATAGAAAAATTACTTTCTGTTAAAAATAAATTTAATTGTTTCCCAAACTATCAGGAAAATCTTCTATTTTCCAACAAATCCAATCACTTAAACTGTCTATTCAAACATCTGATGAAGAGAAAAAATAATTTAATCACAAAAAAATCCTCTTTTATATTTTTTAAATAAAATTTTACCATAAATGAAGAGTACTCCAAACTAGACAACACTGCACTATTTTAGCGAATAAAAACAAACTGGTTTGTATCAATTAAAAATCAAATTGAAGCACGCGAATGAAAACCAACACTTATTCCTCTCTACCAAAAAAATAAATAAACTCGTTCAACAATCGTACAAACCATGTCGAAGAAATACCGCGCTCAAAATCAAAAGCGAAAACGCTTAAGCGTAGCGGGGAGCTTTTATTAAAGGGGCAGTGGCGGGTTGGGTCTCGTTGACTTACGGCTGAAGTTTTCGACCGCGCCGAGCTCGAGCCTACACTCTCCCACCTCCTTCCGCCAAAGTTTTTGGGGACGCGCACACTTAGGCGGCGCCTCGCCTTCTCGCTGGCAGCCGCCGGCTTCTCCGGCCCCCGGCGGCCTTACGACGGTTTAATTATCGGCTGTAAATCAAGGCGCGCGAGTCACACCGATAAATCTCCGCGACGACAAGTTCGTGCTCGCGATGAACGAGTGTGAATCCGTGGCTATCCGGGGGGGTTGCCTTTTTTTTTTTAACAGCGGCGCCCCCGTCCGCGCCCGCGCACACCCCCTTTGTTTTTACTCTCCTTACTCCATTACCAACTTTTAGCTCCTTATTGCGTTTGAGCAAACAGCGGCGGCCACGCTGTTGGAAGCGATACGATTGTAGTGCTTTCTTTTTATTCGAAAGAAAGCTTCTTTTTTATTAGACTAGCAAAATCAATTACTTTCTTTTTTAATTCCATTTTTTAACAAAATTATTTAATATAAATTTAGAGTATAATGAGGAAATTTAAAAACTTTCTGTTTATTTCTTTATTCTATTTAAATAAATCAAAATTAAACTAAAATATAAAATTTGTATTAAAACGTTTTGAATTTTGGCGCCAACCGAATGTTTCTATTATCCAATCAAACCTCTTTTTTCGAGGCTTCATAATATCCTGTTATCACTTTTTTAAGAGATTTAGAAATCTTTTTGAATTTTGGCGTCATATAACCGAATATAGTCTTAAACAAATCAAATCGTTTTTTAAGAGGGGACTATGTTATTCTGAGGTGATCGTTTCTAAAGCTTATGCACTTTTTTTTATCCGTCTGAGCGAGTCGAATGGACGCTGGCCACAATGTGCAGCCGAAGTTCTCGGTGAATCTTGCTTACTCTTCGCAAGCTGTGAGTCAAACCATTCTTCCCGATCTCACTGACGCGCATCGTACCTCCTGCTTGTAAGACACATCTGTTCAGGTGCATCGAGTCCAAACCGTTTTTCACAAGGAATATGGCAGAGTTACCTTCGACCCATTTTTTTGTACGATAGAGACAATATAAAAAAATGTCTGTAAATGCATTTGAAAGGTCATAGAATTTCCTTTTTTCCGCTAGAAATTTTGAATTAGTTATCGTCGTATGTTACTATACTATTTCATATACTTAGTTTACTATTTTTTCAGAACTGTAAAATTGATAATAGCCTGCTTCTGTATCAACTTAATGTCTATTTTAAAAATTTTTGTAGAATTCCTACTCTCTAAATCTCATTGAAATTTCACTAATTTTTAGTTCAGATCAGGGTAACCAGTGAAAGTGACCTGGTCTGAACTTGAAAATCAGTGAAATTCACTGAATGAGATTTAGAGAGTAAATTGCAAGTTTTGACCTTTTAAGCAATTAATTCAAACGAAATATTGCAGCACCGAGAAAAAATGCATTCCCACTAAATTCGAGCTATCTCCATTAAGGAACGGGAAGCCATCGTTTAAAGTCTTTAAATGGCGCTTCTTTCAAATTTCGCTCCAAGTGGATTCTCCCTCCGCCGTCCCTCTCCCACCGCGGGATTCTCCCAAGGATTTCACGGCGCGCGCGGAAGGGACTTGGAAAAACTCGGAAGAATCCCCTCTACGGGCTTGCAGTCGGGGCCATAGTCGTTCTCGCGTCCCGTAGCTCCGGCGAGAAGCGCGCGTTTATGCCGGCAGTGTCCTCTGCCCTCTAAAATCGTTCGATGCCCGCGAGCAGAGGAGGAAGAGAACGAGCTTTCTCGAGAACCACTTCATGTGCAAGTCGTAAGATGGTTCAAGGGCTCCGAGATAACGAAGAGATTTCACGGCGCCTGCGCTAGTGAATCGAGATTTGTTTCCACTTTCACTTCTTTCTTATTAGTCTAATTAAATTTATTTTTATTCGACAGTTTTTTACGTTTAAATGAATGTTTTTATACTTGCTTTTTAAGAAACTTACAGGGGATTAACATTTCTTATATATTATTTAAATTGTAATGTTGTAGAACACTTTTTAATATAAGAGAGTGTAGAATATTTTTAATTTATTAAATAGTACGATTCATTCCAGGTATAAGTATAAGCATAAGTATACCTAAACCAGATGAAGTGTAAAATGAGTTGTACATGAAGTTAAAAAGTTTATTTTTTAAAATATTATTGGACTACGCAAAACTTTTGTGGCCAATTAAGAATTTGTTGATAAATATTATTTTTAGTACAGAAGTATTTTGCTATAGTTATAAGAAAAAACACATGATTATAAGCGATCGCCCTCGAGGGAAGAAAATTATATGAAGCATCGTTTATATTATTATCAAAATTTTTTTAAATTATGAAATTTTTTATCTACTCAGTCCACCAGTTTCTCACTTCCCTAAGCTACTCCTCCTTAAAATTCGAACTACAAACATTTTCTTAAAATTTGATTTATAAATCACTCGCTGCAGTTTAACTCATTAATTAAAGCGCAGTTGTCAGTAGCAGTCTCCGTCCGCAGCGGAGCATAGAAAGCGCCGCAACCTGTTAACGCCCCGTGACTTTCTGAGGGATGACTTTTTCCAGCAACGACATAATTAGTCCACAGCCGCACGAGCGGCCCGCGATAAGATACGCCGGAGACGTACGGCGGGATCAATGGGAGGCTGTAGTCGACTCCGCAGCCGACAGTGGCGCACTGCGCCACGCCGAAGGGAGCGAGAAGAAGGGAGAGCCCAAGAGAAAGGGAGACGGAAACTTTTTTAAAAGGCACGTGTGTGCAACGAAAGCAGAAGCGCCGGGGGTACACCGCACACCGGGAGGAAAGTTTCGACGACGGTGGCCTCCTAATCTCGACGGGATCACGCGGTGGGCACCCTCAAAAACTGTCATTCCAGCCTCGGCGCTGGCAAGTCTCCCTATTGTCTCACGGCTTATCTGCTCCGCGCGCGGCTGATAAAGTACTGTCGCGCGCTCCTCGACGGGAACAAATGTGCCCCGCAGCCGATTCCGCCGCCGCTTTTTTTTCCCTCTCCCCTCGCGTCGCGCGCCGGTAAACGCCGTCGAAGGAAAAAATGGATCCCGAAAATTTATGCGCGCGCGATCGGCTCCGCGGGGTACACACCTATTCCGCGAGGAAGGGACGGTCAATAGTTGCGCCTCCTGGCCGGGAGGGCATTTTTTTTCGGGAAACTCGTGCGCGGGGTGCAAAAGCTCGCGGTAGGTTTTAGCGCGGAGGGAGGGCTAAGCGATTTTCAAACTTTGGATCGTCTTACCGAGATAACCGGCGTCGATGCCTGGGCCGACTATGGCTCGTATCCCCGAGTCGCCTTCTTTTAACCGCTCGCAAAACTTTACCGCCCCGTGTACTACGGTTACTTATGCGCCCGCGACTTTCCGGCTCCCCGGTATTATTCGCCCTCTCTTTGCCCTCCTTTTGCGTGTTCCCACTCGCCTTTTTATTTGCGACGCCGCTTCGCGACTCGTTCCACTGTCGTCAAAGCGAATTACGGTGGCTTATATTGCCGGAATGGCTGAAATGCCTTCCATTCAATTTTGGACGTACTCGTAAATTGTTTGTCAATTTTGCGCGAAAATGTAGAAATGAGTTTAGTGCCGTTCGTGTATTAATTATAATTTTTTAACTTTTAACATAAAACTGATTAAAGTGGGTCGTATTAGTGAAGGGGGTATATATCGATAGATTAAATATTTAATTGACATGCACAAAAAGTTTTTCACAGTATTTTGGGTAGATATTTATAATAAATTTAGTATAAACATATAGTACATATATACATTTATCTATAGTTATCAACTTAGTTAACAATGTACTTTATACTTACAAAATAATGTAGGTTAAAGTTTACTACAAATTCTTAGAGCTGAAGGGCGGAATTAATATCGATCGAATTTTTTACATAAGTAGCGATATCCATTACACTGTCCCAATTACTTATTGACATTTAAATTTATCAAAAAAATCTTGTCATGAACATCTTTTTACTACAGTTTTTTAATCAAGACATTGTTTTCTGCATTCAGAAATGTAAATAATAGCACAGTTCCTTTCTAATAAAAAAAATCAAATTTTTTTGTGTACAAGTCTTATTGATTGAGGCGTGTTATTATTTTGAAAAATTAAGGTTTACTTTTTTATGCTATGGAATTATGTTACGTAATAGTTTCTTATAAATCCCGCCAGCCTTGGCTGATACTGCAGTATCGATGTGAATAGTTTAAAAAATACACAATTGAAAATATTAATGCAATCTGTTTCAATAATGAATTTCAAAATCATGAATATTCATATACTTATTATTATATTCCTGAGCAATTCCAAATGCGATGTAAGTAAATTTATAATCACTACATTCAATAATTATTAATTTAACTAATTAAATGTATCTTTTTAGGACTACACAAAAGTAGGAACTGAGGATGTAATTATTGATTTTGTTAATTACACTTACATAGATGCAAATACTTTTGAAGTATCTGTTAATTATGAGACCGAAGAAAAAACAATGAACGTAGTAGTTGATGTTATTAAAGATATTCCTACAGATATTGCAGTAAGATAAAATTCTTATGTTTATAATTTTTAGTGCTCTTAATTAATTTTATTATTTTACGAAACGCGTAAAATTTTGTTTGTACAAAGATTAAAATGAAGCTATGGGGTCTAGCCTTTGGGAAGTACAATGTTCCTACAGGAGTAGCAATCGATGTTCCTATTTGCAACAATAAGTTAAGCCGTTACTTTTTAGAGTTTCTTATGAAAGAGTTGGGCATGAACAACGGCTGCCCTCCGAAAAAAGTAATATTTTCTTCTTAACTGTTATTTGTAAATATGAATAACATTCACAGTGATGTATGCTTCTTTATTTTTTAGGGGAGATACGAAAAAAGGAATTTCAGTTTGCAAATTGGTGGATTCCCCATACCTGCACGTCCTGGCTTTCGTTTTCTTGTAGAGGTTGAGGTGTATGCAACTAAAATAAGTCTGATCAAGTTAAAATCCTATGTAATTATAGTTTAAATATTTCTTTACAACGAGAAGTAGTAACTATTAAAACACTTGTTTTCGAGAAAAATAAACCATTTCATATTCAAAAAAGCTTGATGGCATTTTTAAGATAAAATACGGAAACCTATACCAATAAACGAAAAAATTCTAATCATTTGATGATCCTATCTTAATTTAGGCACTGAAAATTGATTAAACGATTCAATTACCACATCAAATGTTCATGTAATTTATGATTACAAATACTATAATAAATTTTCTAATCAACTGACTAATTGACTATTTTCCCCGAATATCGCAAAGATGAATTTGTTAACTACACTGAGAAAAATGTTTTAAAATAATTTACTACAGTTGTAGTAAAAATTGCTATTCATATATTAAAAATTGCTATTTTTCATAGTAATTTTCGATCTAGATCGTATATCTCCTGGTAACTATAAAGAATAGCAGATTTTACTAAACCTTTTTCTCAGTGTATCACAATCACTTACAATAAATTTTGAGTAATAGTTTTTCTATGATTTTTTATTAGGATTTTTTAATCAAGACATTATTGTGTACTCAATAAATATAGCAAAGAGATGATAAAGTTCTAGAGATCTCTTTGATGACAAAATCATGGAATAATAAATGATTCGTTATGAGAATATACCCCACAATTATTTTCATCAAGCTGTTGTCATTAAGATCAAAGAGCATAGTACACAAATCTTATTGATTGAGCTGTATTATTCTTTGAAATAATAAGTGCATACAATTTTGGATCTTCCGCATTAGGTTATCCAACAGTTTCATATAAAATGCACCCACCTCAGCTAATGTCGCAGTATCCTCGAAAATACATTGAAGCATACACCATAGCTAAACAAATTTTCACAATCAATTTCAATAATGTTTCGTAAAACATTGATTATCAATACTTTCCTTATTTTTTTCCTCGCAAATTCCAAATGCGATGATGTAAGTAAATGATCAAAAATATTTAACATAATATTAACTTAATTTTCAAAAATTCAAATTTTTTTAGACCTACATGAAAATAAGAATAGAGGATGTAATCATTGACTTTATTAATTACACTTATATAAATGAAGATACTTTTGAGGTGAATGTGAATTACGACACCGAAGAACGAACTATGAACTTAGTACTTGACATTATTGAAGATATTCCTGAAAATTTCGCAGTAAGAAAATTGATAATCTTAATAATTGAATATTCATTATCCATTTTTCATAGTATAATTATTATCTAAAGTAATTATAATTTTTTCTGTTACAAAGATAAAAATGAAACTGTGGGGACGTGCTTTTGGAAAATATAATGTACCTACTGGAGTATCATTAGACTTCCTTGTATGTGATAATCAATTGATCCTCCATTTTTTGGAAAGTTTTTTAAGAGACATAGGCATGGACAACAGCTGCCCTCCGAAAAAAGTAATCTTTTCTTCTTAACTGCTACTTGCAAGTATGAATAACATTCACAGTAATATCTGTCGCTTCTTTAATTTTTAGGGAAGATACGAAAACAGGAATTTCAATGCGGAAGTAGGTGGTTTTCGCATACCCGCACGTCCTGGTTTTCGTTTCCTTCTTGAGGTTGAGCTGTATGCAAGTAAAATAAGCCTCCTTAAATTAAAAGCATATGGAGTAGTTATTTAAATATTTCCATCGGCATGCAGTAGTAATAATAATAATAATTATACAATAGTCATTAATAATAACTATTTGATGCATTGAATTAATTTGAATTTTATTTCGCTATATTAAGAAATCCTTTGTATCATTTTAAATTATTAACCTTTTGAGTAAACGTAATAGTGTAGGAAGATTTACTATAAATTCGTGGAGGTGAAGAACTGATTTGATGCAGGATAAAATTAATAGTTTAGCCAATCATTGGTTAAACGGTTGGTCAAATCTTCGTAATTTGGTGAACGAAGGCCAAACCGTTGATTACCATTTCTACCAGGTTTGATTACAAACAATTAATCTAAACACGTCTCGATTAAAAAGCTCTAGCAAAGTAATAATAGCCTTAATGGGATACTAACTAGACGAGAATGCACCGAAGTAACCAAGCGACGTGATCCAAAAGACGCCGTAGCTCCAGCGAGTCTACAAAAACAGTTTATTAATATTAAAGCAGGATGCAGCTTCGCAAATTGATATACATCCGCAGGTTTAATATAAACACAGCTTAGACGCGGGCCACTGTTTTCACGGGGCCGCGAGGATAGCAGCCGTTAGCCGTCTCTTACTCGCAATCGGGAAGTTCATTAATATGTTAAGCGAAGCGCGGCTAATCCACTTTGTGCGCGACATTATGCGAGTAAACCGGCGGGCTACTCGTGCACCCTGAACGCCGGCCGATCGACCTCGCGCTCAGACACACACACACACACACTTACACACAGGTGTACCTCCTGGGCCCCGGCGGCTGCACCGGCGCTTTGTCAAACGGCCTGCTAAGTCGAAACTACAACACGTTACACACCGGTACTCGCGCGTTTAAATCTCTTTCGAACTCGCATTTGTTTGCCCCCGAGTTTATCCGCGGCGCATGAAAACAGTCCTGTCGAGCACTCAATAATCTGCGTTTTCTGACTCTAATAAATTGTCCTCCCACCGAGGTACCGACTGTGATGCATCGCTAACAGATAACGCGGAAAAATTGTTCGTTGCCAGCGCTTTTGTTGGCGATGCTTCAGCGGAATTATTAATGGTTGATGATTTTCTTTTAGTTTTGCATTTATGATTTCGTACGCTCTAAATCTCTGGAATAGTGAAAATTCGTTTAAGATGTCAATTTGTGTAAAAACGGATTTAAGTGAAATTGAATTAGCCGTTACAGTTACTTTACGTCTAATGTCTTCCAATTACTATAATATGAAGACTTTCAATGTACAATCATCTGTTGACTAAAATAAATGAGTATTCATTTATTTAAGCGAAGTTTTATTTATACAACTTTAGAGGGATATGATCCAGATTTTCAATGGCGATCAATGAAATTTTAGCTATTCCACATTAATTATTTTTAGTGGAATTAGTAAATTAGTTAGAGAGTAAAAGGAATCAAATGATCACTATTTTAGTAACCAGAAATTAATGAAGCATCTTTCATTAATTCAAATTTAGTGAGAGAGTATACTACAAAAATTGAAGGTGCAAACCTAAACTGGAAAATACCTAACCGTGTAAAGTCTTTTTTTACTATCTAAAGTCGAATTAGTGAAAATAGCAGCATTTTAGTAAAAGTGGTGCAACTATTTAGTGATTAGTGCAGCAATGTCCACTAACTTTAGTAAATTTTCACTAATTCAACTTCAGATGGTACTAACACTCAAAAACTACTTTTTAAGTATTCCGATGATGGAAATAAACTGTTCGTTCTTAAAAAGCCAAGGCTAAATTAAGATGTCAGGTGTGTACATTATTGTAGTCGACTTGTAAGGCTTTGCGCTCGTGAAATATCGAGAAGGTAAACATTTATTCACAGAATCTTATCTGCGGGGCTATTTATCTCGGCACGCGTGGGTAAAAATGCGTCAATTTCGTATCGCAGGGGAAATCCTTCGGCCATTATTGTGTCATTCTACCTATATCGCGTGCTACAGAAAGGAATTCCATGCATTTTTGAGTTCTCCCCAGCGTCGCGGCTGCCAACTGTACATATATTTGTTCTGCCCGTGGGGGTGTACTTTACACGGCACGGACTCGGTGTACCGCCGCCTTGTTGGAGGAATATCTCTGCGTACATCCATCATAGCGCGACCAACGGCTCTTTTGCAAATACTGCCCGGGACTTGCGCACTTCGCGCGCTCGTTATGTTACTGTTCGTTTTATTTAATAATTCAATCTATCGACTAATAATTTAATCTGTCGTGTCGTAGAAGAAAATTTTGATTTAAAAATTACTGACACTACAAATTTTATTCAAACTAGATCAGACGCGCGCGTTGCGTGTGGAGATTCTTTTTTGCAGGTTACCGTCAAATAAACAATAAAAAATAGTAAAAAAAAAGGAAATAAGACGGTCACCGTAAAACTGATCGCAACACGAGAAACACTAACTACAATGAAAATGCCATGCATTTTTTAATCGGATTTTGTTGAAGTATGATGTAATTTCGGGAATAAACTTATTACATTAAACTATAATGAATAGTCTCTTAAAAGCTATGGTAATATTGTTGTGAAACATTTAAAGAAGCCATTTGATTGGTAAATTAAGTTAATGGATAAATATGCGATTTAATGACGTTAAAATAAATTTAATATTTCAATTTAAATCATCAAAAAATGTTTGGTTTATTAATGAAACCATCCTTAATTTTTTATACGTTCGAACTATTTTGAAATTAGTGTGAAATAATTTTATTATAAAATAACGTAAACCCGATTTATTTTCTACCCTCAAATTTTGCAACTTGATAGAAAATAGAGAAAAATTAATACTGTAAAAAGTAACCCTAGTTTATTAAAAAATTAATTTTTCTCTTTTCTCATACGCTCTATATGCTATTATAGGCTACACCATACAAGAACCGATCAAAACGAGAATAGATAGCTTCACCTTTAGGCTCATAATTTCTGTAACATCTGATCCATCCCCATCGGAAAACTATGCAAATGCATTTCTTTTTTATGTTCATTAAATTCTTTACTGTTTCCCGGAGGAAAGTTCCCTGTAGTTCTTCCCCGGCATAATTTCAAATGATTCCCGCAGTCGGAGCAGATGGGCGGGCAAAGTTACTGGACTACTCCCTGGTAGCGCAAAATGTTCTCGCGCAAAGTTTCGAGTTTGAAAATAATCCCCTGCACCCTGGATCCCCGACCGAAAAGAAGCATCCCTTATCGCGCAAAAAAAAACCGCGCCGATGAAATTCAGAAGAAGATTCCACCAGGCTTACTCAGATTAGATAAAAAAGAAACTCCGAGTATCCCGTGGAATTACGGGTGGGAATCCAATAAATAGTCGCTCGAGTGTCGGATGCTATAAGCCACTTGGAACTCTGCTGACACCGAGGTGTTTCCTAAAAAAGTGTTTATGGCTCTTCCAGAGGGGCGGGGAATCCAAGACCGAGCACTGGGTAAATCTGGAGATCGGTGCAGTTCGGCGGGCTTAAAGGACGCGGGGGGTGCGTCGGCCCCGGCAATTGGCTTGTCCGAGTGGTGTGTGCGTCGCGGTGCATATACGAGCGTGTTTACGACGTACCAGCGCCGCCGGGGCTTGCTCGTCAAATACACCCCCGTCGTGTGTGTGCACACGCGGAGAGGAAAGTCTTTTGCGCGGCTAACTCGCTCTCTGCCTTAAATTCTCATTCGTCTTGCCGCTCTCCCGAACTTTCTTAATTATGGATGTACCTCATGGTTTCCCACGCGTGCCCGGTGCCCTTGCGAAACTTTGCGAAATATGGTCGCTGAGTGGTAAAACATTGTTCGCAGCTACCCGCGCGCTGGTTAAATCATTACTCGCATATCAAATGTATACATACCTTTCTTTTTTTTGGGGGAAAGTAGTTTTAAGTGTGGCTGCTGCGATAGTAGTTTTAATTAAATTTTGAGTTAGTTTTAATCTTGATAAAAAAACTTGTGGATTACAATTTTCTATTATTTGGATAAGAAATACGTATTCATGGGTTTTCATGGATTTCAATAATCTTGTATTTCAATAAAGTGCACGTGGCAAAAGATCATACCGGTGAATATGTGAATACCCGATTTATTATTGGAGTTATTTGGAGCATACGGCTCGACCCAGTATATCTCTATTGCTTTCCAATTTTAATTTTAAGCTCAAAAGCGAATGCCTTTTTCATAGTAGAATCTATTTCCTTTTTATCACCCTCAAAAAAATGGGTTACGATAAATTACTATTTTTTTCTAGAGCTGACCCACTTAATCTTGTTGCAGTTTTTTCAATACAGTTTAGTAATTTTAAAAGCGCGTAAAATTAAAATTAAAAGAATTAGGTGACTTCATGGGTTCTGGTGGTATATTTTGATATTGTAATATTTTTTAGTGAAGCGATAAACTGGATGAACTAATTTGATTAATAAATTAGAATTAATAATTAAATTGAATGAACTTCTGCAAATAAACTTCTATAATGATGACAGGAGTATCTCACGTGCAATTCAGAAGAATAGAGGTAAAAAATGTCTAATAGTACCTTTGAATCTTTCGGCAATATATAAAATTTAATGTAACGAATAGTTTAAACAATCCAAATATGCATGATTCATTAATAAAAGAAATGATCTCAGTAAAATATATAAAGAACGTAGAGTAATCCAAGAGTTACTGAGTAGTTATAACGTTAAAATTAAAAAGCCATTGTGCATTAGTAGTAAATTTGCCAAAAGTGACATTCTGCTTCTATCGTGAAGTAGACCAATTTGGATTCCGAAAAATTGGACAATAAAATAAACACTTACGTAAGTTTTAAGGGGATCGTCAGATTGTTTCAGTCAGATTATATTTTTCAGATTCTCAAAAACTAGAATATAGTTACAGCTACGATGTTATTCTTTGTATCATCTGTAATAATCTAATTTTTTTTGAATATATTAATAACAATACCCAATTTAAATTTCATTCATCATAATTGAATTAAAAATAAATAAAACATAATTTTTTAAGCATTTTTGGTAAAATTACGCTTTAATCGTTTTGTTATTTCTCTTCGAACTCACTTTGACTTGTCGATTGTTTAGATATAACAGTCACATTTTATTTTTAAAACTTGTATCACTCTCGTCATTCTTCATCGACCTCTTCAAAACGCGTCCAGAGCAGTAAAGCACCGCATTAGACGCAAGACTAAATTTTACACCCGCACTTTTTGCCACCCCCATCCTCTCCAACCCCACCGAAAAAAAAAGTAACACTAAAAACCAATTTAGCCCGTTTTCTCACGACTCGCGTAAAAGGCCTATAAATACCGCGTTTCTTTTCATCAGCCGGGGGCGGTACAATCCCCATAACCGCATCACGAATGAAACAAACGCTTGTCCGAGATTACGGCTCATTTAATTTTAACGCGATGGCTGCCTACGCGCGGCGAGCGAAGGGCGCCGCATCACGAATATTCCCCGACGAGGCTTTCGGACCGCAGGCATAAATCTTATACGCGGCGGCGGCGCGGTTTCGACGCCTCGCGCGTTTACGACTCACAGCGAATTATACTATCGCGAGTCATTGCGCGCCTCGCGTGCCCGACGCGTGCAAATTGCGCAGCGCCGGGTGTCCACCCCTCGCCGATGTAATATTGTTTTTAGCGGCCGGCGGGCCTCGTAAAATTCATTTAGCGCACGCGCCTGTCCCCGTATACGAATATCGGGGCTGACGCGCCTCTCCGGCCTATATCTACGAAAAAGACGGTGATTTCGGATTTAGTGCGGTTTCTGTACACTGAATTATTCATTAACGCGCCTTTGAATAAACAAAAGCGAAGTGCCGCAGCGGTAAAATCGGTAAGGGTCCTTTAAAAATAATAACGAGTACATTTTCGCGCCGTTTATGCGCCGCGTAAAAATTGTGTGTGTATATACGAAGTTGTAAAACGAAGGGTATAAATACACTGTAAAAACAAGAGTAAAAGATGCCGGGGGAGCGAGATTTGGCAAAGAGTCGCCACTTACCAGTTTCAATTCTAGGGGCACTTAAAGGGGAGAGATAAAAGGGAAAAAGGATATTACGACAATCCAAACAATAACAAATAAAGGAAGGAAGGTGTGATCTTTATAACTCCCGTTTAAATCGGAGAGAGAGCGGAGGTGGGGGGCGCGGATATATTCGTAAAGTTTCCATCTCGGGCGATGATGGAAGAGAAGCGCGAGGGAGATTTGTGTATTTTGACGAGTTTCGGCCTCGTCGCGAGGAGACCGGATGTCCCAGAGGCGTAAGCAGCTGTCGCAGACGAACGGGAATCGTCGCCTCTTATTAGTCACTCTGGTGACCACTCTTTCTTGCGACCCGCTCGAAATACACTCGGCCCGCTGACAGTATCGGACGAATAACACTTTCGCTCGGTTGTCGAACTTAATTGTCGCCCGCTTTTTTTATCCTCGTTTCACTTCAACCTTCTTTTTTTTGTCAAAACTTGTAGCGAGAGATGGAACTATGTAGGAAAGGGGAACGTGAATTTAAGAAGTTTAAATGTTTATGATTAAGTACCGTCATTTTTTTAAATTAATTTAACTGTTCATTGAAATTGTAAAGCCAAAATAGATTTAAAAAAATGAAGTCTGTTACAAGTGGTCATTTGTCTTTAAATGAAGGACACGATGCCATTTAGTTAGGAAAAAATTCATTAATCAATTTCGTTAGTTTCAATTTTTGCACAAAGAAAAATTTTCTTAAATAATAAATGTTATTACGCTTAAAACAATTATATCGAAATTCTTACAATTGAAACACGGACTTGCATTTGTGTGACTGGTAAATTATAATTCTATTATCAGAAAACTTAACTTTAAAATTTTTAGTAAAGATCTAAAAAAAAAGTAAAATTTTTTACGATAAATTCTTTTATTTCATTTTATTAAATCAACGGCAATAAATATCTTATTTTCACACAATAGTAACTGATGGTGTGTGTATATCAATAAAAAAGATTTTTTAACCAAAATTTATTCAATATTCGATCTTAAATTACTCTACATATAAAGGGATATATAGAATCAACCTGAATTATATATTACACACAAGGATAGTTCTACTTCATCTTAATTAAAAAATAGGAGAATAATCGGTGATGTAATTATTACAATTTTTCCGATTATAATGACACTATTTGAGAACATCAAAATTTTTACTATTCTAATTTTTATCAAGAGCTTTTCTTACAACGTGCGAAAAAGCTCGACTTATTCAGAGCGCGAAATTTGAAAAACAGCACTATTAAATTTTCCGCAAAAAGTGCACACACCCCGCGAAGTGCAGTACCCATATATCCCGCAAAAATAAAACTTGCAAATTACGAAAAAAAAAGAGGTGCACACGCGCTCAAAGTCGTTTCGGCGTAAACGCTTCAAGCAAAGACAGGTCAAGCTTAATGTACCGTAACGTCAGCGAGAGAAAACGGCAAAAAAAAAACACCGCGATCTCTCTCGTGCATTCTGTTTCCCCCGGAGCGCCGAGTCGCAAAAAATTAAAATGCAGAAGCATTTTTCAGTTTAGCCGGCCGCCTCGCATTTCCCCCCGGCGGCCAGCGCTATAAAACTGTGTCAGTTGTCTGAGCGCGCGGCGCGGCTCCCGGTAGAGAGCCACCTTGGATTTTCTCACGTAGTTATTCTCGAGTGTCGCGGAAAATGGTCCTTTTTTTTTGCCTCCTCCTCCTCCTCTCTCTCTCCTCTCTTTCCGCTATTTGCCATAGGCATGCGCAGAGGCGCGGCGACGGAGCCGCGCGCCCGGAGCGCCGTCGAGTCGACGGCTCAGTAGCGCGGCGCGCCTCGACCCAGGCGCACGTACCACACGTCGCCCGCGCGCGCACGTCACTCGGGCGTCGCGCCGCCACGAATGCCTCCTCCTTTTTCTAAAAATTTACCCACCTAAAACAAGACGACAAACCGAGAAATAAATAAAACAAAAAATTTAGATAAACACTTTATATCCCCTTTAAAAAAAAACCAACGAGAAAAGTAATCGTTTTTTCTTACAGAGTGACAGTGTGTTAAATAATCGCCGAAGGTTTTTCACCGAGAGTCCGCAGCTATGCGCTGACAAATCGCGTGCGTGTCGCGCTCGCGTGTAGCCTAATCGCGGCGCACGTGTGTGTGTCTCGGTTCCCGCGCGCGCTCTCTTTTTTCTCTCTCTCCTCCTTTTTTTTCAAACCGTTTTTTCCTCCGATGCAATATGCATGCGTGTGCGCGCAGAGCCGACGGCGGCGCCGCGGGCGCGCGCCCCCGCACGCCGAGCGCGTAATTATTATGAATTTAATCATCGCGCGGCACGGCAATTATACAGTCGGCCTGCGCACGTCATAATACGGCTGTTTGCCGATCGGAGTGCAATGAACAGGAGTCGCGCGGCGCCGTCGCGTGTCCATTCATATTGAGCATTCTTTCACCGGGCGAGCGGCGTAATGACGCGCCGTTATTCGGCCGATCGTCTTTGACTGCATATTCATGCGCCGCTGCGGTGATGAAAGTAAAAGACTGGACGAGTGATTTTTTTAACGATTGTTTTATCGGATTTTAACGATTTGTTTGCGGGGCGGATTAATTGTAATGATGGAATTGACGAGTGTGTGCTGAGGGTATAATTGTGTTAAATGGGGCCGCGTTTGATTTGAAGAAAAAACTGTTTGTTGTATGTACGTGCGGAGTAATCAGACTTTTGGTTTTGTGTCGATTCGGTTAGTACAGAAATTTTAAAGACAAAGTTAATAAGGAAAGCAGCAACAATGGCATCGAATCAAGAAGGAAAGGAATCTCCAAGGTAATAATGCGATTAGTGAAAGCAATACTAAATAATTTAAATTATCCTTTTGACGTTCTACTTGTAATTAACATAAAATTGACATTTTTATATTAAATGTATATTTTTCTGTGTATTTTTAAAATGAAAATTAATTAATAATATTAATATTAAATTTCAACTATAAACGTACATGTAATATGGAAATGATCAATTTATGTAAAGATAAAGTGCAATAATCCATTATCTCAAATGAATGCAAATGCGAATAAACTGAAAATATAATAACATTATTCGGTATAAATCGATTAGATGTGCAACTAAAAATACTAGTCTGTAACTATGTCAGGAATAACGAAAGTTAGTGATTCAATTCAATCTCTAATCCTTCTATAGCACCTGAAATTGTATAATATTATAATCTCTTTTATAATTTATAATCTCAAATATTAACATTTTTACAGTCCACATAAAATTGTATTTAATTTTAATTAATTAATGAGAATTTCCTGCAACTGAAGGATTAAAATTGTGAATAATAAATTGGCTATTGATTCACTCAAGGCAATTTAATCAATTAATTATAATTATAATTTTATGTACATATTCTATTTGCAATTAGAATATTTTTTTCTCATTTTAATTAAAAAACAAAATACTTGCAAAATTTCTAAATTTATCTTCCTTTTTCAAAAGGGATGTGTTATCGATTTAAAAACTGCTGCTTCCAGAGAAAAGGGCATTTTTCCCTTTTTCAAGAAATTGGAGTTCGTGTCACTTTGCGTACCCTTTTTGTCGGGACTTCAGCACTTACGTCTATTTGTCGAGAACAATTGTACCTATTACACCCTTTTTGCGTGTAGCTAATATTTTTTAGTAACCTTTTGGCCTATTCTTATATATAGTGTCAAGTGAAAAAGTCTATTCAAAGGTTCGCAGCCCACGGTTTCCTCAATGTTGACTTTGATCGGGGAAGCCACTGTCGATTTCATTCGGTATTTCGCTAAAAATTGAAATGTACATCGAAAATGAGAAAGAATCTTTCAGCCAATAATGTAATTCGATTCATTTAATTTAATAATAAGTTACGTAACCGATGCTTTAATTGAATAACTTTTTAATTTATACTTCCATCCCCGCCTCGTCTTAAAAAAAATATCTTGCACCGAATCTCGCGGATCAATTTTTAATCAACTCCGGGCGGCCGAGTAAAGAGACGTTTTAATTTCTCAGAATCCGTTCCCTCGCGATCTCCGCGAATTTAATAGATTCACCCCCGTTAAAGGCGTAGGCTGCCGCGGGGACGAGCCTCGAGCAGGTGGACCGAAAAAATTCTGGAATGGCTGCAAACGAAATGAAAAAAACGGAGCGAAATTTGGTCATTTCGTGCGCAGCGGCAAAAGATCGGGCGCGCGCCAGAAGGAATCTTCTAATATGCGAGACAAAAAGCGAACGTACACGAGAAGCGTGCCGGGCGGCACGCCGACGATTATTTTTCCGGGGAGGCCTCCGGACGGGAAGAGATAAAGGGGCCACTGAAGAGAACAGAGAGAGAGAGAGATAGAAAGAGGCAGCCAAAGAAAGGAGTGCAAGCTCGCGGTACCGAAAACGAGGACTACTCGGGCGCGACGAGACGGCGCGGGACGGAGAAAGTTGTGTATTTGTGCGAGAAGCGCACACGAGCCGTTATGATGCAAACAACCGTGAGAGAGAAAGAGAAAAAAGGAAAGAGAGAGAGAGAGAGAAAGAGAAAATAAGAGAGAATAAGAGAGAGAAAATAAGAGAGAATAAGAGAGAGAAGATAAGAGAGAATAAGAGAGAGAAAATAAGAGAGAATAAGAGAGAGAAAATAAGAGAGAGAATGAATTAAGAGAGTGTGAGTGTGCGTGGAAAAGAGAGTGAAAATGAGGGAGAGTGTGAGAGAAAGAGCGAGAATGAGAGAGAGAGAGAGGGAGTGAGAAATTGGGAGTGATAGAGGGAGATAGAGTATGAGGGAAAGAGATTGAGAGAGAGAGAGACATTAAGAGTGAGAGTGAGAGTATGGAAAAGAGAGATAAATTAAGAGTGAGAGTGAGAGAGGATATGGAAGAGAGTGTGAGTTTGTGGAAGAGAGTGAAAGAGTATGTGCAAGAGTATGAGTGTGTGCGTTCGATAAATGAGAGACTGTGTGAGAGTATGCGAGAGTGAGAGTGAGTATGTGTGTATGTGTGTGTGTGGGAGAATGGGAGAGAGAGAGAGACTCTGTCTCTCTTTTTTAGGAGCGTAGCCGCGGGGCTTTGTCATTTTCCTGCGCCGGCAGAGCTTTTCCGCGGGCGCGCGCTCGCGCTTTCCCCGAGCGCGCCAATGCGCGCCCGTTTTTAAGTACTAATGCCATTCTCGCATAGGCTCGCGCGCGCGCTCCTTTATGCCTTCCTTTTCTTCTTCTTCGCCTCGCGCGGATACCCGGCTCTCGCTGTGCCGGCGCAAAATGATGCGCCTTTCAGGCTGGCTGTTATAAAAATGCAAATTTAAACGCGCGCGCACGCTACCTCGTTAATTAATTGGAAAGTCCCTTTTTTTCGTGGAAATAAGTCACTTTATTTTGCGCTCGGTGTCTGTATAAAGTTTATGTAATTAGTCGTATATCATATTATAGCACGGAATGTTGAATAATTTATCACTATTAATATTTTCAGATGACATTATATGGGTTACGTTGAATAATTAGTAATAACAGTTATGTTTAACTACACTAAAAGAATTTTCCCATAAAAATTACGGGAAAAAACGTATTCGTGGGACTGTTTGTCATCTTAGAAATTTTTACGGGAAAAACATTGTAAATTTTACGCGGAACTTGTAGGAAACGAAAAGCGGTTTCCGTAAAAACTACGGAGCTTTACCTGTAAAAATTACGGAGCTTTTCGAATCGCGCAAGCTCCGCGTAAAATTTAAAATGATTTTCCCGTAAAATTTTCTAAGATGGCAAACCACTTAATGATTACGTTTTTTCCCGTAATTTTTACGGGAAAATGTTTTCAGTGTATGACTAAATATAACGTACACGATAAGGGCATCAGGCTTAATATTGCAAGTGCATATTAATCTCATTAAATTTTCCCTCATTCACCACAATTTTAATTTACATATTTCTTTTACGTTATAATAATTCCGATAAATTTGAAAATAAAAGAAATAAAAAAATAGATTCGAGAGTTTATAGAGCACACAATACTAAGGCGTACCTAGGATCGATCTCATGTCTCCGTTTCAATCGTACCGCGTCAAAGTGGCGGAAATTCGCGGCAAGCAGTACTTATCTCATTATCAGAAGTAATTACGCGACCGTGTAATTGCGAATGCTCGCCACTTAGTGGTCAGGCATTTCCTTAAGAGCGTCTTTTCTTTTCTCTCTTATCCACCTCCCGCTTTTTTTGGTCGCTCTCCTATTCACCTTTCACTCTTCATTTAGTCTCTTCCTTCTCCATTAACCCATTTATCTTAGTTCAGATTTTCAGTTTTTGTTTTTTATTCTACGTATTAAATACCTGTGCTCATTTGAATTCTATGATAATAGATGATATTTTTTCTGATTATTCGAGAGCTAAGGTAGACGTTAGAAAAATCTAATTTTGATTTTTTGAATATTAAATGTTATTTAACCGCCAGTCAAAATCTGGAGAAGAGAGACAGAGGAATTATTGTTAATTTTCTCTATGTAAAAATTAAAATTTTTGTTCACACCAATAGTTTATCTTACATAAGTACACAGGGAGTGTAAGTTCAGGATTCTGTAAAATACATTTTATTGAAGTGTTTTCTTCCATCAATTACATACTCTATAAAAATATCTGATAAATCTTTTCATCAATTCGAGAAAACTAGGCTTTAAAAATTATATTATTTTTTTTATAATAAAATCAGTTACGTAACAAAATAAAACAAAGATAAATTTAATATTTATTCTCTAAAGTGCTACATGATCGGAAAGAAACCCTTGCCTATAATTTAATTCTATAATTTTGAAAATGTCTACTCAACTCCACTATTATTCGATCTTTACCTCGATCTTTCATCAGCAGCATTCATTTTCTCCTCCTGATCTCGTACAAACTTCTTACAGTGTCGCGCTCGAATAAAGACGTGCTAGTCCGCGAGCATTAGCTCCCGCCGGCGAACAAAACGCGACGCGGGATTAAGGGGACCCCGCGCTCGCGCCAAATCCAAGGATGGATTCCGCGTCGTGCCAATTAATTTGCGCCGCCTGTTTTCCGGAGTCCCCCGCGACGGAAAAACTCCGCAGTCCATTACCGTCGCCTCCGAGCGGAGATTAGTTTGCATGGCAAAAAAGCTGCTCTCCCTACCTTACGTGTGCCTCTCCTCTCTCGCGGCCTCGCCACCTACACCTCGAGGTCTTGCGGCCCCGGATCCCCGCGAATAATGACAGAAGATTGAAAAACTTTTCCTCGAGCTCCGCGGGCTGTTTCCACGGGCGACGGGGCGCGTTTCTTCTTCATTTCGCGCGGATAAAACGCCGGGATTTGCCGCGATCTTTCGCAATGCGATATCGCTTCGCCTCGCAATACCCGCGACGTGTCAACGGTTCGTTCTGATTTTTGCCAAGACGCTTTTCCGGTGAACAAGTGGAACGCTGCGCGTGATTGCAAACGTTTATTGCGAGGCTGCGTTGTTTAAAGTTGAAACGTCAAATGGAGGGTTTGTTTGTTCCGTGTAGTTACGAACCACTTTTGGATAAGTGATTTTGTAATCAATTTTTGATATCAATACTAAGTCAATTAGTAATTTCTTAAAAATAATAAAAAAAATCCAATCTCGTAAGATTCATAAATCATTGCGATTCTTGAATAAAAAATCATTGCGAACTATATAAGTAATTTAAATAGATTGTTATAATAATTGTAATTGTCATTAAATATCGTCGAGAGTTTTATTTGCAAAATTATAATTAATTTGACCCATTTCGATGCTTTTTTTAAAGTGTACTTTTGAGTTTATATTATTATTAAATCTAGATTTGATACACACGTGCGCACACTTTTTTAGATTATTTTATATTATATACCTGATCCTTATACTTACTTTATTTTTATATTTTTATAATATTTAATATAAATCTATAGAAGGTTTAGCATCTCATGAACCTTGATATTGATTATTAAACTTATTCAACCAGCGTCGCGTTAATCCGGAAATTAACGCTTTTTATCAAATCGCCTTTTGTGCATTCTATATCTTATTATCGCAGTTGTGATTTACGAGCGAAGCAAGTTGAATTACAGGAGATTTCGTCAAGCTGCCGTTTAATTAAGCGCCGGGGTTTACTCGTATCTCCGAAGGTCCAGCGGTATTAGCGAATGAGGCGGAAAGAGAGGAATCGTCTTGGACCGGGGTTATAAAGTGCTTTATTTTTACTGGAGCAATAATGACGGGCACGAAGGGTCGAGCAAAAGAGGCGAGGAAACAGTGCAAGAGAACAAAAAGCGCGGGGTTGTCGATACGAAATAAGACGGTTGAACGATGGAAAAAAATTAACTTTTTACCTTGCACCGGATTTCTTTAACTGCGAAAGAGAAAAGTCGTTCAAATTAAATTTAATAAAGTCATTTCAACATAAATAGGCATTTCTCTCATTGAAACTTATTACCTTCCTTGGAATATTAAAATTGATATAAAAAATAATCAAAAACTTTTCATTGGGTGGATCGAAAATTTTTAACTTTTTAATGATTTTTTATACTTTTACTAACATTTTCAGTAAAAACAGTGGGTTACGAATTTCATATCAACCTACGTTCGAAAAAAATGACGAGTTTCTAATAAGTGTTTTAAAATTTTTAAATTTCCATCGGAATTGTACGAACTGAATTACTTTACAATAAAATACTATTTTATTAAAAAGTATTTAAATATCTTTACCAATAAATTAATAATAAATTACCGATCCCTTAAACGATATTATTTATGTTTCATCAAACCATAAAAAAATCCGAGAAGAATTTTAATTAACTTTTTTTTATCCAGCCGACAAAAGGTATTCGACTAACGAGTTTCGCGTTACCGGCGATAGTTTGTCACAATGGCGGCGCGACGGCGAAAAGAGCGGGATATGAATCGACCTTATAGCGTCGTTGGCCACGTCGTCACCGTATGGGAAACCGATATCTTGCAAAAACTCGTCTGAGCCGAGCCCCCCTCCTCCCGCCGCGGGCTTTAGGAATGCAAAGTACTCGTCTCATGAGAGGCGATGATAGAAATTTCTCATGGAAATGTGACACGCGATGGCGATCGCACGCTGCCGCCTCATATAAACTGCCTCCTCGTTACTCCCCGCGCCCCTCCCGCGAGCGTATACCCGGGCTTCTTTCGCTTCCTCCGCGCGCGGAGCCGAGCAGTCCCGGCGTGCCTCAACGATTATGCTTCTTTCGGCAAATTGCACGCCAGGTACCGACCTCGCTATTTACCCCGCGCGGAAATTTAATAACAAGGTGAGCTTCCGCTCGAGAGCCGTTTTACTCGAATTGCGTATCTTGTTTTAATTCGTAATCTTGAACGTAGCCGGGATGTTATAAATCTTTTTTGAATTGTTCGTGGGAAATATAGAGTTTCGTAGGAATTTTTACAGACAAATTCAAGAAATTAGACAAAAAAATAAAACAACACGTAAAAGTACAATAAAGAGCGTAAAAAGTACAATATTTAAAAAGTTAGTTGATTTGAAAAAAATTTTATCCTGTTTATATAAAAAGATTTTATATAAAAAGACATATATTTTAGACAAATATATTAATGGAAAATGTATATTAATGGAAAATGTAATGTTGAAGTAGAAACAGCCGAGTATAGATAGACACATAAAATATTTCACTCAATCAAGTTTTCTTTGAAATTTCTCTTCAAATAAAATAAATTTTTTTCAATTTAAATCTTTTCACACATTCCATTAAAAGTTCCATAGATTCAATTTAAATATTTAATTTTATTTCTAAATTCTATCGTTACGAAAGTGGGTATTGTCCTTTAAAATTCATTTCAAATAAAAACTTCCGCGTATAAAATTTTTATAGCCAATTTCTCAATCCTCTTTTTTCTAAAATCTATAAAAAAGCTGTTCGCTTATTTAATTCAGTTTCATCCACCGAAATTACTTTAGTTCTCCACGTAAAGTGTTTCCGGAAAATCTCGCGCTGATAAATGGCATTTCGATAGAAAATAGTGCGTCGATATAAGTTTCGCCCTTCACCGAGGGGTCACTCCCGCCGGTGGTCGGATAAAAAATGGTTTTCCGAAGCAAATAACGCGCATAATAATAAACACGCGTGGGGTGCGCCCACCGCCAGACGAAAAAAAGAGGAGGAAGAAAAAATTCCGAAGCATAGGCGCGGTTTCGACTTCGGCCCGGCGCAAAACTTTCGGCCGGCGGACGTGCGCGGCCTGCCGAGCGAGAGGAGAGGTCCACCACCCCCCGGGGGTGTCGCACCTATTGCGATTGGCGCGGCAGCCGTTGTTGCACTGCGGCGCGCCGAAGAAATTCGTTCCGGGCGACGGCGGCGACGCGTATCCGGAATACCGTGAAACCCGGCCTTTACATAATAACGCGAGTGCGTGCACCAGCCCCTTCCACCGGCCCCTGCAGATATCCCTCCCGGAGGCTCAGCCACCCCCCTAGCCGCCAGTTTAGCTCGGGTCCCTCGCTGCTTTTCCTCTTTCTCTCGGCGTACGTGACGAGCACATCCAACATCCGTCGCTCGATATCGCGCAGCCTTAGGTCTGGCGGGGGCGCGAGGCAGACGCGCCGCGGTCCGAGGATTTGCCTGAGTGTCGGGCGGCGGCTAGGGTATTATGGAAATAAAATCAATACCATTGTTTCGCGGTTTCCCCGCCCGAAATTGGGTCGTATCTCATTCGGTCTTTCTCCCTGCGCTACTCGCGTCCCTCACCTGCTGCTGCGCGGCCCGCGGGCTTACTTTACTTTTAGCTCGCGCTGGGGAAAAATAAGTTTACAGCGCGAAACGACCATTCCATTCGAATCAGCGCTAGGGCCGACTCCCTTCGGCAATCTTGTCTCTGGCATAAGGAGGGACTTGCCCTATGCTAATGCAATCGATTAATCGTTAAAGTTCCACCGGTTGCACTCGCGGTCTGTTCCTTCTTTCTTTCTTTTTTGCCGGAGTCCGCAGAATGTTCTCTATTATGCTTTTCGGGGGACATTTATGGTCGCCCTTTTTTACGCTTGATGTATTTTTATAGTGAACGCATTGATTCTGAGCTATCTATTTGAGATTTCGTTTTGTGATTACTGTAGACGCTTGAAAATGCCGAAGAAGGTATATATATGCAAACGGATAGTTTTGTTGGAAGATTGTCAACTTTTTAAGAAATGAAATTTATAAATAAAGTAAAGAAAGTAAAATTTTGTTAATAATTGTTTAATGTATGTAATTTATTAAGACTTTACCCAACAGTAATAATAATGTAAAAGTTTAAAAAAAAAGATTCATAAAAAATAATTGAAAAAAATCGTCGAATAGTAGATAAAATAATTCTTTTATTTTCTTTTATTTTATTTTAACCAATAAATGGGATTAAATCCCATTTCATACAAAAATCTTAATCCATAATTTAACAATAAATTTACACATGATTATTTGATTGTATACATTTAATAACATTTTAAAAGACAAAAATAATTTTTGATTATAAATCTTTAATTTATGCATAAATTTTGAACCATTTGAATTTCCCAAAAATTCATTGTTTTAAAACCTTTTTCAGTTTCGTACACGCCTCTCCGTAACAAAATTCTAAAATACGCCTTCATTAATTATTTTAGACCAAAGGATTATTCTCCAGAGCTTAAGTGAAATCCAGCAGCCGCAGAGCCGGTCACCTCCTTGTAAATCGAAGTTATTACACCTAATTAGCCCCAATAAAACGATAAACCTAAAATATCCAGAAACATAAGCGAACGTGACTCGCTCACATTTAGCACCTACCGATAGCACAACAGCCCCGAAAGCTCCGGCGCGAGCTTACGCCAGGCATAATAATCAATGGATATCCTTCCTCTCAGGCCTCGTAAACACTTTCTTCCTGGCGGCCTGGCGTGCGCGGTTTAATCGAATTCGGTGCCGCAGCCAATGGGATTAATTGAGCCCGGCAGGCGAGTTCGAGAGCCAAGTTGGCGCGAAATGTGCATCGAGGCCGAAACAAGCGGCCGCGCATAGCCAATATAGCCGCACACGCGTAACCGTGGGGAAGGGGTTGGTAGGAACCAGAGGGGAGAGAGAGAGAGAGTTCGGAAAAGGGCACGAGGCTGCGGGGAATGCGAGCGGGCCTACAGCACGCAACTCGCTTAAGCAGTCAGCCTCGGCGTCTTTCGAAGCCTATTGACTTGCGCGGAGTTCCCGACGAAGTATTCCAGGGACGCGAGTTGCCGCGAAGCCCTTCAGCCTTCGAATAACAACAAAGGCCCCGGCCTTGGGAATACTTGCCGTCGTCTTACGTAAAGCAGCAACGCGAAGAAAGAGAGAGAGAAAGAGAGAGAGAGAGAGGGTAAAATGGATCGTACCCTTTGAACCCGAGCTTGCGCCTATACAACCTACTCTTTTATAAGCACCGTTGATAATTAGCATAAGCAGCCGGGCCGGCGCTGCATCGACAAGCTATAATTGTTCTTTTTTCTTTCTCTCTCGTTTGTTTGTTTATTTTACATTTAATTACTTCTTCGGGTGTAGCGTTGATTGCCGATGCTCTGTTTAACTTTCAAAATAGCGCGCAGACTGTTGTCCACTTTTCTGCAGTTGGCTTCTCTGCAAGCGTCCGTCTATTAACTGGGTACGTTTGTGTACGTATGATAATTAAACCGTCACAAAAGTGACTGTTTTTAAAATTATTAGTTTCTAAATAAATTGATAAGCAATAATTGGTTATGAGAATGAAATGTTTCATTAGGTCTGTCAAATAGTGAACATACTACCCTCCACGGTGTACTAAGTAGGTACGGTGCGTACAATCGTGGTATCATACGTATTTTCGAACTTTGATATCATTACTAATGATTATTAAATTGGTAAAAGAAAATACGAAGCCTACTATAGGAGGAAGCAAAATACGCGTCGGCTGTTTTTCATTATTCCATCTAACGGATATAATGGAATTAAAAAAACAATTGTTATTAGTTGTAATACAATCAGTAATTCGATTTTTGAATTTATTTTTACATTCTTTTCGTTTTTAGACATCAGATCTCTACTCTCTCTCTGAATGACTTTTGAAAATTGATTGAAAAATGATCAGGCCTTCATTCAGCTATTAAATTTATCGCCAGTTGGATTTCGAGTCTGCTTATTTCCCACTTAAACTTAGGGGAACACTATCTTAACACGATTATTGTATTAAGATTATTAAGATTTTAAAAAAGTCGTCTAATCATTGAATTAATTTTTGTAATCATTGCAGTTTCAAACGTTACTAAAATTACAACGAATTTTTTATAATCGATTCTAGTCCTGCGCATCCTCTCAATTAATTTCGACTCCACCAATTTCAACTTTTACTTGAGATTATTTCCACATTTATTTAAATAAAGGTCGCTTACAATAGTATCGCGGTGTAATAGGTATTGTCTTCATAACGATTCTTCCTCCAAATATATCAAATAGTTCAATACTTAATAGTATTAGTCACTGATTCAGTTTTTGTTCTTAACTTAAAAAACATTTCCTAAATTACATACAAATATTTTGATACCATTTTCGTCAGCTCTTAAATTTAGCTATTTTTCAAGAAATTATATTAATTTCCACAAAATATTTTCAAGATTCTCATTGTTGCTGTTTACTGAGCTTTTCATTCTTCTCGCATTTAAAGTGCACGAAGCTTTTAAATTAAACTTAAATATATATATACAGAGTTCCCAAGATCAAAGCTCAATGCGTTCTGTTTTTATTAACCGCGTGCATTTAGCGTAATTAAGCAATTAATTTCCGGAGCAATAACGAGCGCGTGAACCCCGCCGACTTGCTCGGCGCGCCTCAAGGTCGCAGCCATCAGGCGCAGCGGGCTAAAGCGCGAGAAGACGATCGGCGAAGATTATTTTTAATTCGCGAGTTTTTCGAGCGCCGCCGGGGTCTTAATAGAGAGCTCGGAGCGCTTGGCTCTCCGTCTGGCACGTGCCAGGCGCCTCTTCCCCCTTTTTTGTCGCTAAACACCACGTGCGCTTAAGCGAACGCGCGCCCGGATAAACGGGGAACGGAGAAACGAAGCGGCTCGCGCATTTATCCGCTACGGGCGATTAATTACCGGCGGGACTCGCGCTTGCACTCTGACGCGACGAAGCGAATTACGGTAATGCCTTTTGCCGGCTGGGTTTCCTTTTCTTTTCTTCTTTAAAGTTTCGGCGCTTTTTTTTAAATTTGTGATGATAAACGTTAAGATGATGATGACGAATATTGATTAGAAGCTTTTTATCTTTTTGCTTTAGGAAATAAAGCGAAATTTTTAGATTTGAAATTACAAATAATTTACTAAGAAAATATTGGATTTTGGTACAACTTAAATAGCGATTTTAACAATAAACTTTACGTGAAAACAAATTTCTAGTAATTATTACCCTTATTTCCACTGAAATCGAGAGACGAACCGCCTTTTTGGTTCTTAATTCTTATACTTGGGTTTTAGTATGAGGATAAATGTTACATCTACACCTGAATAAAAATTACTTCGTCGAAAAATTACCGCGTATAATTTTTATCAAAGTGTTGATGGTCTCTTTTGAAAAAATACACCCTCTATAATAACTGTTGCCAAGGTAACAGAGAAATTTTTTGCAGAACGTCAGGCGATAATCACGTGAATAGATAAATTTTACCAAGAAACCCAGGTAAAAGTTCAATGCTCGGAGAGAGTATTATACTATACATTTTCCTCAATTTTTTGCAAAAATTACTATAGGCACATAATCATCTTTCTTGGAATTAAATAAAGCGTTTGATAAATATTAACCAAAAATAATAAAAATTTCGGGAGACAAATACTCTATTTGAAATTGTAATATCTAGTCAATTTTAATGTCCTCAAAGACTGACACTTAGGTAAATTCAACGTAATTCTTGTAAAATTTACTAATGCTATATAGATTTCCAGAAAGTTTTGAAAAGTGAATTTTACAAGAAATTATTGCAAGTTGTTTATAATGTCAGTTTGGAAACATTAAAATGGGCTATTTCAATTTTTAATAAAGCTTTTTGGTAATTTTTAAAAAGTTAAATGACCATTTTTACCAAACGGATTACTTACATGCATTCAATTATGCTATCAATTGATTATAAGAATCAATATATTATAGTATCAAATTTATCATATAATTCATCAGTACCATCAGTAGTTAATACATTGAATACATTGATGAAATCTTTTTAAGTAATGATCTTTAAATAAATATCAATAAATAATAACATGAAAAATACAAAGCCCCTAGGACGGAACATCGAAAAAGCAACATTTTAAAAACCGGAAATAAACATTGCATTACACCCAACAAAGTGCACCATCCCTTTAACAATGCACGAATGAGTCTAGACCATTATTTCTTCCTCGGCCGCCATAAAAAAGTAACCGCGCCGCCTCGCCTTCTTTCTCCCGCGCGCAGGCTCTCCCCGTCCCGGCTGCATTTTCCTGCGAGATACCATCGCGCACAAAGTGACAGCCCCGGGGGCCTCGGGACGAGCGAGCACTCGAGATGCGCTGTCCGATTTCGCCGCGCCTTAACCGTTAAACTCGCGGGGAAGAAAGCGGCGACGAAAAAAAACGAAGCGCCGCGCGCGAAAGTGAAAACAAGCGCGTCGCCCGTCCGCCGAATATTCCCGGCTGATGTTTGCACTGGGAGAGAGAGAGAGAGCGACAGCTCGCCCGCGAAACGAATCCACTTGCGCCGACGTCCCCGAAGGCCCTGGATATCCCAACTTTGTGATGGATGCCTCGCCTCTTGACGAGGCATTACGCTGCGCGAACACGCGTACAGTCAGCGAAGGAGGGGGAGGGGGGTGACAAGGGGGTGTGTGTGTGCACGCATCGCCGAAATGCGCCGGTGATGTAGACTCGCTTCCGCTTCGTTTTTTGTTCTCCCTCGCTCTTCTCTTCTCTTTTTTTTTTTGTCGATGTCATTTATGGCTGCACTATAATACACTAGACGCAGAATGAAAATGCGACGACGCGCGCGGATACCATACGGGATGAATGTGCCGGCGCGCAACCTTTCGATTCGGGTGATTCATCACTCTCGATGCTGCGCGGTAATAAAATATGTGCTCTACGGGCTGTTTGCGCGATGCCTCGGTGGACAGAGCAGTGACTTGTCTGTAGTCTGCATTCGTCTGGAAGGCGAATTTTGTGAATTTTTTTGATTGGGGAAAATAAGTTTCGAATGAAAATTAATATTAAAAAATGCTTTGAGAACCAGGGCTTGTAAAACAAAGTTTGGATCGAATAAACTAGAGATACGCTTATCCAATTAAACTCGGCAAAAAAAGAATTCTTTTTTTTTAATCAAGACTAATCACTAAAATTATATAATAAACATTTGATATGAATTTAATATTTCAATTGAAATTAACAAATAACTTAACATTTAATATTTCAATTGAAATTAACAAATAACTTAAATTGCATTTTAATGCACATTTAGTGCAGTGTGCATAATTTGTGAGCGAGAATGTAATGTTGCATAAAAGCGCCTTTATAATATGAAATAGGAAGTATTTATAAATATTTGAGTTTGAAATTTTCTGAATTTTAATAAAAGAGAAAATGGAGAAAATTGAGCTTGCGAAGCTCGATGGACTTTGCAGCAGCTGTTAAAAATCTCATTATGATGTACATTTTTAATATGAACCCTTTTTAAATATAAGATGAAATTATTGAAATTAAATTTTGATCACAATATACGGTATATTTCATTCAAAAATGATTATCTAAATTCAAAACTAATTATCAAAAAAAGGAAATCATTCAAAACTAATTATCAAAAAAAGGAAATCATTCAAAACTAATTACCCTTAATAAGAAAAAGTCCATTAGCGCGCATTTGAATTATTCATTCAAAATATTAAATCATTACGAGAGACAGAGAAATAGATTTCGTACCTCGGCATCATTTGCGAATAGTTGATCAACTCAAATATTGCATTCGTAGCTACCAATTAGGTATATGTAGAAGTAATTATCAAACTTTATTAATTCTGCTGACCACGGATCTAAATAATGAGTGCACTGGCTAGACGTATATTTCAAAAATAATTAACGGTGTCTGTTTTAGTTAGTTGTAATTATTTTTTCTTTAAAAGCTTTTAAATAAATATTGATTTCTTGTGATTGGGTTTTTTCTTCAATCAATATTTGATTTCGATCTTTATTTAATTTTTGTCAAAATGACCACTTTATTATAGTATTATAGATACCTATAAATCTCAATACTAACTTCTATCTACCTGATGTAATAATATAGAGAAAAACGGTACAAAGTGTGATAAGCCTAAAAGTAATGTGTAAAAGAAATTCGTTTCGAGATAAAAAAAAGTCGGAACTTTTAAACATATTTATGACTTACTTTTTTAATAACTTTATTTATGCGCTGCTTTTTATATGCTTCCATCTGTGTCCTAGATATTTCATTTTCCCAAAATCTGTTCTTATTCATTCTTATGCGAGTATTTCCGTCGTTTACTTAAAAAATTAATCAAAACTTAACAATCCTTTTTCATCTTACCAAAATACAAAAAATTACCTCTTTCATCAACTTGTCCGTCGGACATTAAAACCTCCATTCAATAACAGCCCTAAAACAGATCGAAAGTGAAAAGTATTTATTAACTCGTTCCGCCGGTCGGCCTCGAGATAAAAAGCGCCCCCGCGGCGCAGTCCGTGCAATTAAGTGGCCATAAATTAGCGGCGCGAGAACGGAGTGCGGCGCCCGGCCGACTGCGCTATCGAGCGTCCACCCGGGCCGTAAAGCACGTAACAGGCACGAGTCCGCCCGCCAGTGTCAACAGGAGCGTCGGCGGCGGCTTAGATACCTATAACCGCCTGCACGCGCAGCAGCCCCGCAGCTATCGCGGGCCCCGGCTCGCGTGCCGCCGGACGGGGGCCAACTTTCCAGCCGGCCGCGGGACCTCGAATAGTTTGCAAATTAAGACGCAACCTTCCGGCAGCCGAGTGCCCGAGAAGGGAAAGAGAGAGAAAGGCAGCGGCGCTGGCGCACGTGAGCGTATACGCGGGGACGCGCGCGCGACTTATTGACTGAGTCTCGCGAGACGCCGAGTTCATCGTACGCCGGCCGCTCGGGCTCTATATAGATCCCCGCGGCGGGATGAATCGGCGGATTGAGAATTTTATCTCCGACGGCGACGATAAGTCGGCTGCTTTGCCTTTTAATTAAACCGGCGAAATCATCGCGCGCTCGGCTTTTTTATATCTTTTTGATGTAAAAAATGCTCAAAGGCGTTCCTTTTTAAGAAGAAGCCTATTTGATAAAAACTTCGTACTAATTAGAAAAATTGATCCTTATTTCATTAAACTTTTAGAGAAACGAAAATTCATGGAGTATTAAAATAGAAGTATTAAACAAATTGTAGGAAGCGCATTTTGTATTACAATTAAGATAGATCCTAGGACTTCCTAGGATTCTTATGAATCTTTGAGGATTATTTTACTATGCCAAAATATGAAGAAATCCAAAGTATTAAGGTCTAGCTACTAGCTTAATCTTAAAATTTTTAATGCCACAGGTCTTTAACAATTTTTTTACGTAATGTAGACTAAATTTTGCATTTCTTTTTTCAATAATAACTCAGGTTCTATACTTCGTATAAATTTCATCAAAAATAAAAGAAATATAGTGAAAAATAGTTTTGCGTTTTCAAACGTTAGGAGTACTTAAAAGTGAGCATCTTAAATAAAGACAGAAATCGAATTAATCTTTCTTTTTGACTTTTTAAGTTGTTGGCGCACATGATTTATAACGTGTGGATTGTTCGATATTTCAGTATCAGATTTTACATTGCTGTAATGACGCAAATAAATGAAGCTTCCGTTATTCGACCTACCATAAATAAATGGAGAGCCGGATGTTACTTTACTTTAGTGGGTTAGTGAGATATTAAGAGAGAACAAAGCTCCGTATCCGTTTTAAAATTGAATATGACCATAGACAAAACAGACTTTGTCGAATTTGTTTTTAAATTCTTGTTAATTTTTCGTCTACTGCTAACAGACAAACATACTATCACTTAACGATGGAATCACTGAATTCCATTACCCTCTAATGGAACTCATTTTACTAAATGTTAGTGAGCTAGCATATTCCATTGTTTTACTCGCTCAATTTTCTCGTATCGTAACAATAATATTCAGAAAAATAATTGTGATGGTATTTACACGACAAAAAATTAAAAAACTTAATGATGATTATTTTATTAATCAATATGAAAATATTAAAAATTCAACCTGAAATTAAACCTTGCAAACCTTTGAATTTCAAGGATTTTTTAACTCTGAAATTAGTCCTTGAAAATATTAAAAATTCAACCTGAAATTAAACCTGATGTTCATTAATAATTAATCAAGTTACTTCTTTAAAAACTTCAGAATACCCAGCTGGTATTACTTTTTAAAATAAGATTCTGAAGTTTTTCACTGATTCAATTCTAGATAAAATATGTCGTTAAAAAAACTGGTACGTTTCTGCATCTCTTATAAAATTTTTAATTTTTAAAACATAAACTTAAACTAACTTCCTTCAGACTATTAAAATTTACTCCTTGCACTATACGTAACGTTTCGCTTCCTTTGCAAAAGATATTACGTTCATTTTTAATCTCCCGACGTGGGCATAATAAGCGAAGATAATCGCGTGGACGTTGCTAGGATGAAAAATAGATAAGAGGAGAGAGAGAGAGAGAGAGAGAGCCGGATGAAAATGAGTGAAAGGACGCGCGGCATTTTTACTTTAGCGAAAGATTAGAGCCATCTTCAATTACGTTGGTAATCTCGTCCGGGATGAGACATAGGCCCTGCGCGCAGCCGTGACGGATTCGGAAAAAGAAGGAGAGACACACGCGTATACAGCGCGGAAAAATCGCTCGGAAAATTCCCAAGGGTGCTTGCGATGCACGCTTTATTTATGCATGCGCCTACACAGCACAGATTTTCCTTGCTATCAAGGAAAAGCTTAGCTCCGCCCGTTCCATCCGCAAAGGGATATTTTTTAAGAAAATAGCGATGTGCACAAGAAAGGATGCACTAATTTTTTTTCTGTCTTCAACGAGTTACGCTAAAAAAAATGAATATTTTACGTGTTGAATTGAATATTGAAATGTTGTCATTATTAGGTATGTCTTACAACAAATAAAAATTGAAATTTAATTAACAAAAATTGTGTTTAAAGTTTGCTTTTTATGTTGAATGAGTAGGTTGAGTGAATCGATCTCGATAATAAGTTTTTGTTCCTGAAATTGAATGCGTCTGATCATAACCACCTCTTACTACTAGTACGATAATGCGTCTGGCCACACCGTCATTAGACTACTTGTTGTTCCTCACCGGTTTTTCCCACAATTAAATGTTTGCCATTATACGTTAAAATCGACTATGCGTCTGACTGTATCCGCCTCATACTACTACTAGCTCGAGCGTACGTCTGACCGCACCGCCATTAGACTACTTATTGTGTCCCACTTCCTTTCTCCCATAATTTCGCGTTTGTAATATCAAACTGAAATTGAATAATACGCGTCCGATCGCAACCGCCTCGAACTACTGGTACGACAGTGCACGTCTGACCGCATCGCCGTCGCACTACTTATTCCTTTCTCGCCTCCTTTCAGCCGGCCGCAATCTGATTTTTGTAAGCCCGACGCTTTGTGCCGCGCGCATATAGATTTTTAGCCCCCGTCGTAAATATGTACCGTGGATATTTTGCGTAAGCTCGCGACCATCCTATTACATCGGCATTCGATACCCACGTAGCTCGCAGCGACCTATAAATCCTCGGCTGCTCGACTAGCCGTAAAAGGATCCCCTTGCATCGTATCTCCAGAGACGAGAGCCGGCTCGACAAGTAATTGCATAAAAGAACGTGGTTTTTGCTCGTAAAACCCGCGGTTACGACCTTTTCAAAAAGAAACGTGAATTATCAGTCTTATGCAGAAGTGTGCGATGTATATAGTTTTATTACCTGACTGACAGACGTTTTATCGCACGTCTTCATGCAAGCCGCGTATTTGCTCACTCGTGCCTCAAAATGATAACGTATCGGACGTAAACTAACAATTTCCATGTTATATATTTAAATAAATTTAAAAGAAAAACAATAATTATTTACATTTTTTACAAAGAAACTCTAAACAAAATAATTGGGTATTGTTTCATTTAAACGCGATATAAGGAATCTTACTATGTAACTGTGTATTTTAATCCAATGTTTATTTAATAATTGTAATTAATTAATTTATAACTTTAATTTTTTTAATGTATAATGTTATTGAATAAAAGACTCTGTCGTAAATTTCAATAAATAAGTAAATAAATAAAATAAAATGTATTACGTATAGTATACATATTACATGTAGTATTTTTTGTGAAGTATCGTCTGGAAAAACGTATATCATGTGTCAGCTTTGATACGAGATTTATTCAAAACTCAGTTGAAACGAAAAATTCACTTTTTTTGTGCGAATTGGATGCAATTTAAAATGTACATGTAAATCCCAGTTGTCAAAATGAAAACCTAAAATCTTCGAATCACTTAAATTGAAGTAGTTACTTACACATCTCTCGAAATATGAATAAGTGATAAGTTGTTCTCCTATGCGAATAATCAGAATTAATGTCTAATATTCAATTATTTATAGTTAAAGAAGTAAAATTTAGAATTACATACTATAAAAAATTTAACTTATTTCAAAGATCACTATTTAAAATTTTGTGTTTTATATTATTCGACATATACAAAAATTGTGTAAAATGATTACTCTTTCACTTCATATATGCTAAGAATACACGTAATTTAATAAAAATCCATAATCCTGGTGCAGTGAACTATTGAGTACACAATTGTTTATAATAAAAATTATGTTGAATTTCTGTTCGTGTAAATATTACGACTTTTCTGAATATATTTAACGAAGTTGATTGTCAATTCTTTCTAATCAGATCACTGGATCTCAAATGATTAATAGAAATGTATAATAATTTATACCGAACCATTTTCGTATTTCGTTTTTTGTATTTGCGTTAACTAATTAAAAAACATTTGCCGTATATCCTTCAATCCAAATAATTTCTCGAAACAAATAACAATCCCCGAATCCCCGGAAAAAAGCAAGTCTCATCGCAATCATGAGGGAATCAACCGGTCGTTCCTCACACCGAGCAGCCGGCCTCGGTGCCGCGCGATCACTCGTTCCCTCGACAAAACGAGATAAAGGTACGGTAGCTGACTCGAAAGTTAAAGTGCAGGCGCGCGCAGTGGGTGCCCGCGGGAGCCGCGAGTTGCGATCCCGCTCACGTCCCCGTCACGTGACCGTATCAATGGCGAGTCATAAATTCGATATGACAGCCCGGCCACATCTTGCCGTTTACGCCCACGCTCGTATAACGCGCAAACTCTCTGCTCCGCGCCAACTTTTATGTCCTTCCGCGGGCAGCCTGCCTCACCTCCTCTCCTCCCTCCACTTCCTTATCGTCTTTTTATTTTTCTTCTCTCTTTTTTTTTTGGTCGCCCAGCAGTTAAACAAAAGCGAAAGGAGAGAAAAGAGCTCCTTTTTGCCAAATCGATTCGTACGTGACCGGCGTGCCGGCCGGGGAAACAATAAAGTTTCGGATACGAGTGAAACTTTCGGCGGGTCTTTTTTTTTTCGTACACGCGGGTAATTTAAGCGCTCGCTCCGGCGCTCATTTGAATGCCGATTAATGCAACATTTCGGCGCTTTGAGGCGCGGCCGAGCCTCGTATTCAAATGATCTAAATTACCACTTTTAAAATTCCGCGCCGCCCGAAATCAGCTCCCGCGGGGGATGACGCATTTTCTGCGCGGTTTATTTTGCGCGGGGCTATTAGCCTACGCGCGGCGCGGAAAAATTCATGTCTTCCCGACGTCATTAATCAGCATGCGCAAACGAGAGGAGGACCCTCGATGCGCTCCCGTTTTCCGGCCTTTATACGGCAGCCGCGCTGTAAAAGTAATTTAACGAGACAAACAGAGGATGAAAAGAGGAGCGCGGGAGGAAAAAAAAATGGACAAGGAGGACTTCCAGAATTGCCGGTCGTAGAGGCTGAACTGTTTATTAGGTCGAGGGAATGGCGCTCGCCTCCAGTCCACCTACGAGGCGCTCTTATTAGCTTTGATGTCGACGGAGCGTTTAATTACTCCGCATTACGCCTTTAAACAGTTCCGACTCGGACTGGGAAAAGAGCGCGTGGCCAGATTTTTTTCCCGCTGAATGTCATTTCACTGTCCTTTACTTTTTTGCATGTTCATGAATAACATTGTAAGTAATATGAAGTTATGCAGAATTCTACTTCTTGTTGATGAATTAAAACTCTTTAGTCTTGTAAGATTGTTGCGTGAATCTCTGCTGCTGAAGGTGGATCTAAACTCACTTTGGTGATTTTTAAGTTACCTCTCTTTTTAAATATAAGCAAGTACAAGCTTCTAATCTTAAGATTGGTTATTCTACTGAAATTTATTATTGTTTTTATATTTTATGATGTAAATTAATAGGTTAAGTTTACGCATGAAGCTTTCTGAAATCACGCTTAAAAAAGCTTTGTAATATTGACAAAATTAAAGTATTGAAAACAAAATTGAGCAAGTGATGAAAATCTTTTTTATCCACGTATAAGTATAAGTAAAAAAAATTTCAAAAATCTAGATCCAAAAATATCGATATTAAATACCTATTTTAGTAGAAAACAAACTCAAGTGCATTGATTTAATTGAATCAATAATTTACAATATGATTCGTTTTATCACCCTATCTATTTCGAACTTTAATGATTTAAATGCTATTATTCACTTGGGCTTCTGACCTTTATTTCAGCGTGTCAAATTTGGTTAACACAGAGGTTGCTTTATCAGTAGAATTAAAAACCACTTTTATATGCAAACAAAATATTACAGTCTCTTCAATGAAAAGAACCTTGATGATTTTTCACGACTTATTGAAGTAAATAATTGTTCTATAATAAATTTAAGAAATTTTCAAGTTATAAAGGAGGAGAATTCCAGAATCAATGACTGCATATAATTTGTATAAAATATTTTTACGTGGGAGGTAAGCTTGTAGTCATTTATAAATCATATAAAATGTATTTGGAATTATTGACTCTATGGAAGTCTTCAAGTAATCCATTGAGTCCTTCTGTGCACAGTAGTAGTTGTAGTTAGTTTTAATTACACTTGAATTTAATTTTTACATTTTTGTATTATTACTTTTCTCCGTTTAATAAGAATCGAACAAATAAATAAGTACATATAAATAAATACACCCGAACAAAAAGTTCTCCGTAACTCCACGCACGCGCGCGCCGTTGACATCTGCCAGTGCCCTCCCCCCGTCGGATTTTTCATATTCGTCCCGCGAGTGCCGCAAGCTCAGCAAGAGCGCGGGAGAAGGAAAGAAAGAGAGAGAGAGAAAGAGCCCGGGGCTTCCCATTACGGCAAGACACACCACGAGGGCTAAGGAAATGTTTGAGGAATCCTCCCCCGGCTGGCATTATGCTAACCAGCCCTCGCTCGCGATATTTTCAAACTCTCTTACCTTTCCCACTTGACCCGCGAGACTTTCTCCCGCCGCACACCCCCTCGCACACCGATACATCATCCCCGGTGCGCGTATATAGGTATACAGGCAGGAATATAGGCGCCGACGTTGTTAACACCTCGGGCTTCGCGCGCGCGAGCGAGGGATAAAAAAAAGAAATCCGCGCGCACCCCTCGCTCTCGGCTATTTCGCTCCTCGAGCTCCTACTTCCTCCCCCCCTCCTCTCGAGAAGTTGCGCAAGCTCCCACCCGATTCCCCGGCCCTCTGGATTTTCGTGATTCCGGGCCTCTTTGCATAACAATCAACTGGTATTACAATTATCCCGCTCTGGCGCTCTCCCCTCCCCCTCTTTTATACAGCCCTCCCCCGCTCGTTTTAAAACTTTCAAAGGATATTAACTTATTAGGGCGTTAAACTATCGACTTTTATCACTTCATCGCGACTTTAGCTCGCTCGTAAACAATGCTTACCGTTTCTTTTACCTTTTTTTTTACGGAAAAATAACTTTTATTCCCTTCCGCCAGTTTCCCTTGATTATGAAATATTTCATTTCACCCTAAATGTCATTTTTCAACTTTTCGTATAAAATATAAATTTAATCTGGAATAAGGGTGTGAAAGGGGGAATGAAATTTTTTATTAAAATAACGTAAATAGGAGTGCTTCAACTTTTAAACTATTATTATTTAATAATATTTTACTGCTGTTCTATAGAAATACTAAGTTTCCTTTGCATTTATTAAAAATGATATTTTTATTAAAATTTAATAGAAAAAGTTATTCCTACTGTAACTTTAATGTGGAAGAAGTGTGCACTTGAAGATATGTCAATTGACGAAGTTTGCAGATCAAGTGAATAAATTTTTGTTTTCCATCTTTCAGTAATTTTTCACTCTTTCTTTATCTCTTTCATCTCTCGATTCTCGCAAACGACCGATTGAAACTTGAACGTGCAACTTCTATCGAATTCTTTTCTTCTCATAATGGCAGTCATACATCATGATTTCTTTCAACTATTTCTATATTTCAACTGTATAATAAAAGTTTGTTTAAAAAACAAATCAAAAATACAAAAAATAAAAAAAAATATTTAAATATTTATAAACACTTACAGTATTATTATTATATTATAAAAGATAATTATTTGAATCAGTACGCCAGTATAAGATAATTATTTGAATCAGTATTTTTTTCTTTTTTTAATGCAAAATTCAGAATAATAAAAAAACCGCTGCCAATTCATTGGCACGTAGCTTCCTCAAAATACGTTTTTTTTAATAAATAAAAAATCTTCTACGTACCATTTGCATGCATCTTGACGCTCTTTACAAAATATAATCAATTCTTAATTAACAGAAAATTATTTAAACTATTTGTCTTGCTAATTACGAAATTACTAATTAGAAATACTTAATTTGATATAACAAAAAATAAATAAAAAGATATAAATACCTATACACTCAAAGCAACATACATTCGATTCTTAATTAACGCGAAATATTCAACCCACTATTGTCTCACTACCAACTAAATTACTAATTCCAAATATCATTTATTTTAATATTCACTTAACTAAATCGATTTTAAAACCTAAAAATACAAACAACTAAATCTCCTTACCGTACGATAAAGACCCCGAACAGCAGCCAAACGAATTGAGCGCGCGTGCCCCGACAAAAGCTCGAAGCGTCGCGAGAGCGTCCGCCTCATTTATCGCGCTTCCAAACTCGCTCGCGAAAAGCTTGCGGAGCGCAGTGTCCGGGGGTGTGTGCGGGCCTCCGAAGGGCACGGAGGACGCGAGACGCGAATACGGGGAGATTGGCCAATCCGGTCGCACGCGCGCAGACGTGATACGCAGGAGAAAAGCTGCGGAAGCAATTCAATCAGAGCCGCGAGCGGCAAACAGCTGAGACCCCGGGCGACTCCTTTCGCTTCTGTGTCTTACCGCGTCGGTGCTCCCTTTTCGTCTAGACGTGGCCGCGGCGACGACTTCTCTCGCTCTCTCTCTCTTCGTCGCGGATTCCACGCCGCGTCGTCTCTCGCCTTCCATTCTTCTTCCGCGGCGCTTCCGGCCACCGCGTCACTCTTGCCCCGTGTATTTTTCTATGATTTATAATGCCCGGGACGTGCGCGTGCGTGAAAGTGCCCCTAAGTTGCCCGGCAAAAATGTTTGCTTTTCGCCGGTTGAATTTATTTCAGGAATTGAGAAATTGCCCGCTACGGAGCAGAGCTTTTAAGCTATTTGTCCGGGCTGAGCTTTTTTTTTCTTTTTTAAAAAACAGATTGATTTTCTTTAAAAATAGATAAATAAATTGCATATTCTTTTTAATGATAATATCACTAGATTGTATTTCTTTCCTGGTAGAAATTTCAAATGTTTTATGAGCACAAAATGACCAGTGTTAATAGTTACTGGCCAGAGAATGACTAGTTTTACTGCCTACACTTTGATCATAAATGTAACGATTTCCGAAACTTTCGACATTTTTAAAATCTAAGAAAAATGGACAGTTCCTTGGTAGTAATGCTTACCAGCGGTTAGGCAGCCGTTGGCCAATGTGACATCTTTAGCGGTATCTTTGGTCAACCATTGATCAACAGGCCGAAAATTTCTAGCAGAGTTACTGTTGATAAATTGGCGAGAAATTCAAAGATTTACATTAAGTGCTCATTAGAAAGCTTACCTAAGCAATTGAATTTTTAAATGTTTGATTTGCTTAAAAATTTAAATATTTAATTTACTTCATATGTGTAAACTTAGCACTTCCTTTATTTATTTAATAAATCAGTAAAGAGCTAAAATACAGTAAATAGAAATCCACAAAACAGAAAATAAACGGCTATTTTTAATTTATGAATAGCACATTATTGCTAGTCATAAATTAGATGGTTGGCCATTAAAAATGTCAGCATTTCTACTAGGGATTATTTGAATATTTTATCTTGCACATACGGTGTACGCAATTTCGGCTGTAAAATTTAAATTTGTAAATAAAATAGTCGTAAAATGTGGAAAAAGAAAGTCTGGATAAAAAAAAGTGGTAGGTGTAAAAAATCGTGATAGAAGTATCCCGTATGTAACGTAAAAAGGGGCGTGGAGGAAACACATCTGTTTATTCGGATTGATGCACAAATTGCTTCACCGAGACACGCACCTGCGGCCTCCATTCTAGTATATAACCTCTTCGATTTCCCTTTCGAAGCAAGAATCCGAAAGTTTGCTAAGATAAAAAAGTTTCAAACAAGTTGTTACCTTTTTTTATGGTGACTATTAGTTAAGGAAATTACATTCTAAATCTCAATTGAAGAATCTACAAATACTAAAGAAATACTTAAAGGCAATTCATATTTTAATGTAATTAAATTATCATATCACATTATTTTTACTTACCTAAATTTAAGTATAAAAAAATAATCATAAAACGAAACTTTAGAATCTTAACTAATAAATTTTTGTAAAAATCATAACTTACATGCCCAGCCCATGCCCTAGAAACAATGTTTACACTTGTGGGAATCAAAATGCAGAAATGTTTGAAATTAATTTCCTTCCCTGTTAAAACAAATACAATTTTCAAGTGATCATCGAAGAATGAAAACATTTCTTTAAACACCCATTAAATAACCGGATAATAGTGTAATAAAGATGATATTTCTTGGTCTGCTGCTTATGCGGACGCGCAGTCGCGTAATCCGTCTTAATACCTTGAACCGGTGCCAAATCGTGAAAAAGATGATAAAAAAGGTCGGCGGAGGACGCGAAAAATCGAGATGACAAAGTTGTAGCAGCTGGGGCTCTAAAGGCCGAGAGAGCCTTAGCGCATGACGCTGTTTGCATTGTCTCTACTTCGCTCAAGTGCAAAGACCGAGGACCTTTTGCAGCGATCCTTGTTCTCTGTAGTTTACGACTGTTTGTCCACTAACTTATACAGCCACTTCACGTGAAAAACCAGATTTGAAAGGTGGGGTCCAAAACTAAGTCTAAATGAATTAGGTAGAAATAAAGTAATATTGTAGAAAACAGTTTGATTCATGAGACGGTCTAATTAAAAAGATTTATAAAGCTTTTAGACTTCCATCGAGTCTGTAAAAGAAAAAATTAAAAGTAATTTAGAAAAATGACGAATATTAATAAAAAAACTAATAGCTATAGCCATAAGTAAATAGCCGTAGCCATAAACTGACCAGTTACTGTTTGAAGACCAGAAGTGGCCAGTTTTTGGCTAGTAACTGGCATAACCTAAAAATTGACTATTTCTACCAGGAATTATTGATTTTTAATTAAAAGGAAATACACAACCGACACTATACCTTTTTTATATTTATTGCAACTTGACTAGTGTCCGAGGCTTTCTAACCGTGAATTGAAATTAAAGTATTCGTGTCAACTAATGTCGAAGCGAATAAATTCGATGCGACGATCAACCAGCAGCGACAATCGTCGGGTTTCCGAGAGTTTCTCTTCCGCGAGTTTCTCTTTGGGCTGGAAAAGAGGTCCAACGTTAGACGTCGACAGCGACACCGGCAGCAGCCGTAGCGACCTTCTGCCCGGAGCATTTCAATAATTCAAGGTATGGATTTTGAGTTAGGCGAGCTTTTTCAGCGAAGATAGACATGCCACCGCGTAATCCCTCGAGGCCAGCCGACTGTGCTCTGTGGCAGTGATGGATACCTCGCGTGCCTCTTTTTCGTGCGATATTTCCATTTTTCGCTCTCTTTTTTGTTTTAATCCGACGATGCTCCGCGCTAAAAACTGAGCAAATTGATATCCCGAATGTTATTCTCGTACTATCTTTAACACCTGACTTGTTTTTCTTTTTAGAGAGAAAAACTGAAAATTTTTTAATGCACTATGCGCAAAACATTACTCTTTGTGCCTATTCCTATCCTAGGCTATTATGCCTATCAGAACATAAAGAAAATTTTACCATAGATTACGTCCTCCAATTTTCTTTGAGCACTCACTGTAACCAAATATAGTAAATATAATTAGTTATAAATTTAATCCGTTGTATGATCTAGGGGTAGTAAAAAAGTTGCTGACTTCGTTATTCTGACTGTGGCTGGGCCAGTACTCACTGATTTCATTGCACTGGTTATCCCAGTTCCCTGTCGCTTTCATCTAATTGACATCGTCGTTCCTAATGAAGAGAAGCATATTTTGAAGAAGGCCAATTTTAGTTTGTCATTTTTAAAGTACTAGAGAAAAGTGAAATCTTCCAGAACCTGGTAAATTTGAGGTATCATTCATATAATACCCTAAGTTTATCGGATTTTACTTTTCTCTAGCGCTTAAAAAAAGTTAAATTAAAATAGACTTTTTTGAAATATGCTATTCTTTTTTATGAATGACGACATATCCAGTGCGGTAGTTGAACCCTTCATTTTTCCACGAAATTTAAAGAAAACTAAAAATGTTACCGTTACAAAGCTTCCTCTAGGAATAAGCAATATACAAAATTCATTTTTAACTGGATAGAATATCTTCGTTCGCATAGTACCTTCATAAAAACTCCCTCAATCAAACGCTGAGACGCCGTAACCCTAAAAGTGCAGAGATTTTTTAAGTAGCATTAAAACCACGTGAAATATTTAAAAACGAAATGATTTTTTCTTCCCGGAATCGTAAAACCGCGAAGACAAAAGTGTGTGACTCGGCGCGTTGCGTTCGTTAAAGTTCCGCGCCGTAAAGTCGGGAGCCACGGGTAGGACTTCAAATAATTAAAGCGAACGTAAAACTCGAGAGGAGGGGGGAGCCGTTAGCGAGAACTCGCTTGGGGGAGCGGCATAAAATTCGGGTGGCGCATGACGATTTTCCGGCCGGTGTCCTCGTTAAAAGCGAGAATCAACCGACCGCGCTCGGACCGCGTAACTTGCACGCGCGCGCGCGCCCGGCCCCTATACCGAAGACGACAATGGGACCGCTTTGTCCGGGGGATCCCCCGCGCCAATGAAGCCTCCTCCGCCCGCGAGTACTTTAACGCAATTTGCCTCTAACCTGCAGCCGCAACCCCCTTTTTTCTCGCTTTCGTCATGGTTGAAACCGAGATTTTTTTTTACGGTTTTTCCAAAATCCCCTTGCTAGACTTCGTTTTAAACGAAAACTTCTTGCAGTGTAGCTTGATTTTTTTTTTAATTTTACTCCTATTTTGTACACCGAAATACAAGAGAGGTAATGGCAGAGTGGATAAATCAGGCTAAAGTAATATCCAAATAGAGTCAAAAATCTAGAGTGAGTAATTTTTTATTACAATGATTACAACACGGAGAGAAATTCTCTAGTAAAATTTACGAGTTACTATTGTAATTTTGTCACAGACTGCCAACTTGATAAATTTTACTATGTACTATTGTAAGTTTTCGTAGGGAACCTATGGATTTTTCTAAGAAATCTAAGAATATTTCTAAAGCACCTACGAATTTTTCTAAAAAATTCTTGTAAAAATGCCAATGTGAGCAGTCTGTGACAAAATTACAGTAGTACATAGTAAACTTTACTACAGGATTTTTCTTCGTGAATAGTGTAAACGATGTTTTCAACAATTACATCATTTTTGTAGAATCAGTTTTATAATCTTATAAAGAATGGGTCACTTTCTTCAGCGTCTAACTGTTCTAACCTAAATGGGCGTATATATAAAACTGAGACAGTACAATTTCCTTATAGCATAAATTTACAGTTTTAAAACTTCAAAAAAAAAGTAAATAAAAAAATTAAAAAAACGTCAATCCGCACGCTAGCAAAAGTATTTTCGCTACCGTACCCTCGAGCGAAAAGTCAAAAAGTCTGTTTAGCCGTCATCAGTATTATCGGACAGATGACATTAAAGGCTTTAGAAGCGTCGAGGAAGGTAAAGCTGACGATACCAGAGCGCAAAATGCATTTGGCGTTATCGCCGCTCCACCTCCACCTCCTCCTCCGGCGCCGCTGCAGCGGAAGTTTGCAGAGCGGCAGAAGTGCGCGCGCGGGGGGGCAGCCGGCGAGGGCCAGTGATGAAAGGGGATTACTCGTCGGCCTCGTAATTCGAGCCGGCTTGCGCGCGCGTCCCGCTTTCGCGCGCTCGCGTTGATAACCCGGCATTTTTTACGGCGCGCCGGCGCCCGGTATTTCCAATTTCACAGAGCGTGGGTTAACGAGGCCCGGGGGTGGCGGTGGCGGCGGTGGCCTCCCCCCCCTCGCCCACCCCGCGCGCGGCCGGCTCACGCGAGCATACGCGCAGTCCCTCCCTCTTAAACGGCTCGGGGCACGGGGTTCCGGAGCATTACCGGCGCTGATTACTGGCCCCCCGCCCCCGCCTACCCCCCGGTATCCGGCCGTCGCCGAGGCGCGCTCCTTCCGGGCGATACCGGCGGGACAGTGGAAATGCAGCGCGCGCGCCATTCTTTCCGCGCTCCGCGGCGTTTTACGAGGCGTCCCCGGCTTCAATCGAAAACTCCGAAAACACCGCGGCGATTCCATAACGCGGAGCGCAGCTCGTTAAACTGCGCTATTTTTTTTTACCGCGCCGCCCGCCTCGTTACGGCGTTTTTAATTGCTTTTTTAACGGCCCCGAATTTAATTAACGATTTAATTAAAAATTCGCTTGTTTTTTTTTAATTTCGAATTTTTATTGCAAAATATGTTTGCGGAGTTATTAAAACCGCTCGACCGGGAGGTGTGGACTGCTCGGGCGTGCTCGCTGAACGGGGATGAGTGAAATTTATTGATTCGATGTTAGAATAAGTGAATGTTTACTTAATTTGTTTTGAAAATTGATCTCTTTCAAGAGTGCCTATTGGGTTTAATTTACAGGTGTTCCTTTGAAAGTTACGTGAGATTTTCGCCTAACAATAAGATTGTAGATCAGATTTCAGCCGAGTTACCTCCAGAGATCTTATCCCTAAGATTTTTCATATTTATTAATATTTAGTTATATATGTATAAATAAGTGCAACTGGATGAATTTTACTTTAACATTTTGAGTGTTACCAACCCCAAATATTAGTTCTAAGATCTATTAACAATAATAAGGGTGATTCTCAAGAAAAGTGCACCTTTTTTCGTTCCCCTGGTATTTAATAGCCCTTTTTCTGTGGATAAGGATGAGATCAAGAAATTTATAATTCTACTCCCATTCTAAAGTGATTTAAGTTTTAATTTTATAAAAAAATTCGTTTTATTGGAAAAATTAACATCTTAAGCTTAAAAAATATCCAGGGGAATTACACGAAAAAATGTGCACTTTTCTTGAGAATCACCCACATATATGATGTAGTGAATCGAACGGTAAACAAAAAAAGAATATTTCGTCCTCTACCTCCGTCCGATTCTCTAAACGTAAGAGAACGACGTTTTCCGCGTTACACCTCGACCCCGGAAAAATTGCTTTCCGAAATAAGCCGTCGAGAGCTCTCGCCTCAAAGGCGCTCGACGCTCGTACGCGTACACGTGTGCGACCAAGCCAGTAAAAAAGGCGTATTATTTCTGCTTTCAGAGCGGCGCAGAAGCTGAACCTGTCGTCGAGCCCGCACCGTCGACGGCGCTCGGGCGACGAGAACGCGGCGCCGGACGAGCAGGCAATCTGCCCGAACGGGTACGCCGCGATGCTCCTCAAGTCGCCGCCCCCGGCGCCGCCGGCGCTCCTCAGGAGGATAGGCGTCAAGGAGCTCTCGGGAGTCGGAAAGGTAAGTGCCGTGCGAAATCGATTTTACCGAGCAAGCCCACAGCGCTCAAAGTGGGCACCCGTTACGAATTTGCTCGATCGCCCGCCTCCCCAAATCGTTTTACGCTCGCGATTAACACCCGCGCGCCCCCTGCCGCCGAGCGCGCCCTCCAAGACGCGCGCTCAACTTTCTAATCTCGTTTACGAGCGACGTTTAATTTGACGACGTTACCAGCCGTTTAGCTTGGATTTATTTAATAAATGCGCGTAAACTTTCGAAAAATTAAATGGAGAGGAAGAGAAGAGTACCTTTTTTGTTGTTAGCTTGCAAAATCTGACGCGTTTCACGCAGTATTTATTTACCTATGGTGCGTTATAATTATAATTAATTTTTATTATTATGTTTTTGAGGTTAGAAACTTTAATGCCAATTTCGGTATTATTCGGACTAGCGATTATTAAACTCGTACGACGAAGTGTTTATTCAATTCGCATGACTTTTCGAAAGCGAAAACATTCACACGAGGTAAATAGACTTCCGCACTCGGTCCGAAAAATATTACTTCACCTAGTGTCCATATTAAAATAAACCCGTCTAAAATATTTGTAAGAAACATGTGTGTTTTATATCTATATAATTCTGTACGCTTCCAACACAACTAAATACTTTGTTATACACGAAAAATTCCGTGGAAATATGTAACTGGTGGCGCTCATTTCTCTGCTCTGTTCAAATTTCATGCGACTTTATAGTTGACAGCTTTGTAAACATTAAAATTATGCATTACATGGACTGCGTGTTTAGACTTCACAAATTTGTAGATTGTGCTGTGAAGTAGGCAAGTAGGCATGGAGAACCATAGAATTATTTCATCTTGTGAAGCCGTTACATTTCTACACTGAAAATATTATTTTTCTAACACAATGAAACCTCAAATTTCATATGACTTATCCATGAAATCATAGATTCAAAGTTTGGCAGCTTTGCAAACATTGAAACCATGGAGCACATAATCTGAGTATTTAGACTTCACAAGTTTGTAGGTTATGCTGTAAAGTACGCAAGCATGCATTATGTATAATTCTATTGTTTCAACGCGTGAAGCCGTTACACATTTCTATCACGTGAGGATACTTCTAGAAACCTATGAAATTAGATCACTTACAGCAAGCACTCATAGAACAATTGTTTGTATACTGCAAAACTTTCAGTTTATTGTTGTTGTAGCCACAACGATCGGAAATCAAAATATAAACGCGTTAGGTGAGGTGACAGTGACGGGCTTTCCATATCGTTATGCACTGACGCGTGACATATATGCTATAGTTTTAGAGCTGCTGTAAGCGTTTTCCTGAAAAAAGTAAGTTTTAAGACATATTTGAGTCAATTTTTTCACGGAAACGCTTATAGCAGCTCTAAAACTATAAAGAAGAGCGACTTCTATCGGTAGATGCGAGACTAGCCGAGAACTAGCTCCTAGAGAGGGGAAGCCGCTTTTCCCTATAACCCCAAATCAGCTGATGCGACAGAGAGAGCGCCTCTACTGGTAGATGCGGAGCTATAGATAGCCCCTAGAGAGGCGATGCCGCTTACCTGCCGGCTTCTCAGTAACTCCAAATGAAGGATGCGTACCGCCTTAACCGAAACTATTAATTAGTGGCATTAAAATCACTGCATCGTAACGTAATACTGGGGGAGGTAGACCATGTCAGTTATCGAAAGTTTTGGGGAGTTCTAGATAAGAAACGGCTTGGCATAAGTGTCGATTGTGTTTAAAACAGTCTGATTGGTCCAACGGTATAAATAATTATGCAGGTCATAGACCTCGGCGGCTCAACAATGCCGTCGGACCCAAAATACCCCCACCACTGACTACTGTGACATTATATAAATCCCCGGCAAGGGAAAACGCAAATCAAATCGACGGAAAAAGTGCATAGTGAAGTTCGCCCTACACAGTGAAAGAGCCAATAGTTACACTTATTCACTTTTTACTTGGACGCAGTACTAATTGATAAAATGGATTTAAGAGATTCAGAAAGGTCTAAACGTCCTTTAAAATACTTTATCAATCGAGAATATGGTAGCAATATTTCTCGCAGTTTTCATAACTCACTTTACGCAGTTCAACGATTAAACTTATTGCATGAACTTGCAGGACGAAATGAAGTAAGTTCCTTTAGTTGTAAATTTCTTATTTAAATAATTGTATAGGCAGTGGATCGTTAATTTTATTTTCTGTAAAGAAAGCTATCACATCTTTAGATTTTAACCCAAAAGGAAATTTACTTGTAAATGGCTCAAACAATGATGGAACACTAACAGTTTGGAATTGGGAGAAAGGTAAAAAGATTAGTGTTCTCCAAAACATCTATCCAGAAGAAACTAAATTATCATACCATCAATTGATATGGACATCTATTGATGGAGACTATTGGTTAATATCGAGTGATTCTAACGGAGATGTGTGCCTGCTTAATATTGCCACTGGTGACGGTCGCATAGCATATAGCGATCCAAAAAATCGACATGCAATTGCAACGCACAAAGATTTTCCTGACATAATATTATGTGCTGATGATGATTCTCATGTTTTTACCGTTGATCTTAGAGTAAAAAAGGCATCAAGGTAGGTACTTTTTTTTATTTTTAATTGTTTAACTAAATATTGATTTTGCCCATTTTTAAATTTTAGACTCCTGTCCGCAAAAGATGTAGATGGTTTCTACGTTCAGCTTTTCAGTATCAACATACATCCTTTAAATGGTTTAGAATTCTGTATTGCTGGTAATATGAGTTGCGTTAAGGCGTATGACAGAAGGAATCCTAAAGATTGTCTATATCAAGTGTATCCAAAACACTTGGTACGGTATATTCGAATTTATTTTTTTATTTATTTATTATTCGGACTAAAAGTCTATCTATTTTAATACTAATACTAAGAGGTGGAACGAAAAGATCTAATAGATGACTTCACCACATCGATAGAATCAATATTTTTAAAGTACACTGAACGAGAATTCCAAATACGTTTTACTCGATTTGTAGTGCAAAAACTATTTTGAACGTATAATTTCTTTTAAATTTTTTTGACCAGGGTCTTAATGGATTCAGATTTGTGGATCACGTTTTCTACAGTCACGATGGAACTGAAATTCTAGCTGGTTATAGCGATGAAGGTGTATATTTGTTTGACACCAGACCCACAAAACGAAGAAAAAATTATATACATAGATATGAAAGATTAGAAAATAGCGCCAATTCTAGTAAGATCTCAGCGTTTTTTTTATAGATAAGTACACAAAAATTTTCTATTTTAAATAATCTTATTAAATTTCACTTTTTTGCAGTTAAAGATGTTAATTTCTTTGGAACCAATAGTGAATTCATAGTCTCTTCATCAGATGATGCAAACATATTTATTTGGGACAAAAAAACAGAAGATCTTGTGCGTGTGATCCATGGAAATGAAACCGTAAGTATATATTTAAAAATATAAAAAAAAACGTACATAATTTGAATATTATTTTAATCATCTAATTTCTTTTCTACAGTTTGCTTCTGTAAAATCACATCCGCACGTTCCAATTTTAGTCACTAGTGGTAAAAACATGTACCTATGGAGTCCATTTTCAAAGAAATCAACTTCTTATGGTGAAAATAATTTTTAATTATAAGCGTTCAAAAGTATTTAAAAATTTTTTAAACCCTTTTATTTCGACACACTTTTAAATACTTTTAAAGATTTTTGAACAAGAATAAACAATTTTATTTTTGTTAAAAAATGTTCATTTCCGTTTAAATATGTTTATTTCCGTTTAAAAATGTTCATTTTCGTTTAAAAATGGTTCATTGTTCAAAAATGTCTGTCAAAATGGAACAGAACGCGTTTGAAGAGTGTTAAATACGTTTAAATACTTTTGAACCCTTTTGAATATTTATATTCAAACATTTTTTCACCAGGGATCAGAAACATTTAGAAATATTTTAATTTGTAAATACTTACTTAATTCTTTCTTAACCAATAAAAAGTATTATTTTATTAACACATTTACTCATTAGTGAAGTGAACAAAATGTGAGAATCACAGTTTTCCATAACTCATAATAATAACAATAATATGTTGGAGTAAGCGCTTAGTAACGCTGTTTACATTGTGTTGAGTGGGAAGTTAACGATGGACATAACCTTAGTGAAAGCTCAAACCGGTTATAAAGAAAATTATCCGTCACTGAACCCTTGTTTAACTTAATTTTGAAAATGTTCTAGTCTAAATCTTTGTATGTATTTAAAAAATAGACTAATTTGGGTTTAAGGCCCATGCAACTCAATGCAAACGGCGGTCCCGAAGCCAGCCGGTTTTTAAATAAAAATAAAAAAAATAAATAAATTAAAGGAAAAAATATCGTCTGGTTTTTCCCTAAAACATAATCTACAATTTTTCATTCTCCTTTATTCCTAAATTCTCTTTTAGACTAAAATATGCAATAAATACAATAAAATCGAGTTCACAGTCGAAACCTGCTTCAGGCTCGATTATCGGTAACGCAGAGTGCACCCGGACAAACAGCGACTCGTAAGAAGGCACATATTAAATTTTCACCGCGGAGCAACAGCTTTTCGTTCGGTAGCGTCCCTCTGATGAACAGACCGCGAAGTATTAGTCGCCGTCCCCGCGGGTACGCGCGCACACTACCCGGCCGATTTGAATTGCAAATGAGCGCCTCTGAGTACACAGAGACACACGCGTGTGTGCCCCCTCCTTATGAGCGCTCCGCGCAGTCATATTCTTGCGCGTCTCCGCGGCGAACCCGCCGGCAATCTCGACGATCCACAAACACGCGCCGCCGCCCTCCCATATTTGCCGGGCGGATCAGCCGCTAAAAAGACGTAACAAACGCTCGGCGCGTGCACGTCCCCGTCTTTCGCGGCGGCCCGATCGCTCGCGCGGGGGTTGGAGAGCGCGGATGCGCCGGCTTGATTGATCGCGGATGAAATTATTATTCGGAGACTAACTGGCTGGCTCACGGTTTTTAGCTTCCGCGGGGGTTTGAAAGAACCGCGGTAATTGATGCTTCGCGTGTAATTAGCCGATGATAGATCGGCGACAGTTTCGTAAATTTTCCCTGGCGAACAAATGGTTCGATCCATTTTAATTAATTTATTTTTTCGAGGCTAATTTGTTGTGTTGTGTAGTTTGTTTTTCAATCTCTAACAAAAGTTTAATCAATCAGTATTAGTTTGTTACACTAGTATTTAACAATTTCATTTTTATAGAACTTTTGATTTATGGGTTAAGAAGCTGCTTGCAATGTCTAAAATAGTATACTGTGCAAATAGGGAGGAAAGTTGACTTTTTCTAGCGAGTATGATGCTATAGCACTTTCCCCTCGTTGCACATTGTGCTTATTTGATAAGGGCATGAAAATAATTATTAAATTAATTAAATATATGTCAAATTATTTAGTTTATAATTAATTTGTAATTTTAAATTACGATTATAATTTTTCTATTTCTTTTGTTTGTTGTTAAACATTTGTTATATTGTTTTAAAGGGTGTATGTCCATTTAAATAAATGAAAAAAAAAAAATATGTAACAATAATGACTTATTTAAATCCTGATTTATTAAAAATTTTCTTTCTCTAGCAGAATATTCACGATAAAAATTTACGTGCTAATTTAATTAAAGAGCTGGTGAGGTCGAGTAAGAAATTTAATCAAATTACTTCTTTAAAAATCGTCAGCTTATCTGCGAAAAAAATGTAGCGAGATGATGAATAGACGCTTTTATAGACATACTTCTTTCACACTGTACTGTGATAACACGTAATTACGCAAAATGAGAATGAAAAGAATTATTAAAAAGAGTAAAGACATTATTAGATTGCGTATTGACTGTACGTTCAGTTAAAGGTGAATTCGCGCGGAAGTCAGGTTATAAAAGCTACATCTCCAGTCTTATTATTTCTTTTCTCATCATTTAATCATTTAATGTATAAATACATACAATTAATTTAAAAATTGACATCTATAAAAATAGTCTTTATTAAAGAAACAATGACGTTGTGTATTTTATCTGAAATGAATTCAATTGCTTTAATTTTTTCACAATTTCAATTTGATTTTGTCCAGTTTCGTCATTTATTGGCTATTAAAGAAGAAACCTATAATTTACTCAGACATAATACATTTTATTTAAAATAAAAAAATAATTTATAATACACATTGTGGTAAGTTTTATCACTTATACCGTATCTTATCCCATTGTTTTAAAGTCAAGGTTCGAAGCTATCGTTTTATCTGTCATCTCTTCAGCCAATACGAGACCCATGAGCAACCCCAATTCGCCTCTCCAAACTAGCTACGAGCAAAGTCAATATCCTGCAAGAGTAAAGACGTGATTTTTATAGGCTCTTACGGGCGAGTATTGGCTATTTTCTTTTTCCTTCCGCTCATACTTCTATGTCCTTTTTTGTCCTTTTTCCCTCTCGTCGGACAAAATTGGCCTTTTCCTTCTTCCCTTTCGTTGACCTTGTATTTATAAACATTTGTTTAGTATATTTTTTTGTTTATCTTAACAATTACATTTCAGAGCGCAACGTGGTACCCTCGGTAATGGCAAAAAGGTGATCTGATTTCAATTTTAAGTAATTCTATTCACAAATTTAGGGGAAAAATGTGTTGAAAAATTTGTAAATCGTAAATATTAATGTAAAATTTTTCAAACCATTTAACTCCTAGATTTATGCATTTTACTCCTAGATTTACAGATCATCCTTATGTCATTACTGAGGGCACCACTTTGCACTTTTTTCGAAAATTTATTTTGACTTTTAATAATCAAGAAACTATCGATGTCGGTAAAGTCAATTCCTGCAGATGGCTTTTACATTCCCTTAACTTCAATAAATTTTTAACCGCGAAGTTTTCAATCTCCCGCCAATATCCCATCCGACCTGGAAAGCTCGACAAGCTTTGCAAGCTGCAGCGAACTGCGGAGGGAAAAATTTTACATCGAGATGGGCAAAACTGCGAAACGAACGATGACCAGCGCCGGTCGCGGTTACCGCCGCTCCGAAACTTCGTGCCGGATCAACGTCTACGGTCAAGCGGGGGGTGGTGGGCGGGGGAGAGCGAGAGAGAAGGTGAAATCCCGGAGAGTCGAGCGAGCGCAAGACAAATAAAAACCCTCCAAATGAACTTTTCAAGTGGGTTAAGTGGAGGAGCCCGTTCGGGTCGCCGGCGCGTTACTCACCCCCCCGAACGATGACAATGACGGGGCGCGCACGGAAAGGTCTACGCGCCGTCTGACCTTTCTCCTCGCGCGCGATGCTACCCGCTCCTTCCTGCCGATTTGAATAATTTATTTTACGGGCCGACCCGCCGGCACTTCCAACCTGTTTGGGCGAGCCACTTTTACGGCGCGGCGAGCGTTTAGCTATCGAAATAAAAAACGGGAAGCGTCTCCGAGTCGTAAAATAGATTCGAGCTTCGAGAAGAGGTTGTTGTTTCGCTTTATTGCGTGCTTTATTCCATTACTCCGCTACTTGCGGAATAAGAATCAATCATTTTACTAATTTGGTGATTTTAATTTTACCGTTAAGGTTAAATCATTTTTAATCAAAATCTAAGTATTAATTATTATATTAAAACTTAATAAAATGCTGTAAAATATTATTCAAATATTTCCACCGCACATTATTTTTCTTAATATTTTTATCTAATTTTTAAAAAATGATATAATACACTCAATTTCCAGCTAATCATCGCGGAAAGAAAACTGGCTGTCAGAACTTATCACCTCTGATTGCAATAAATGTGAATTTGGCGAAACATTAAGCAGAACGATTTCGAGCTTCACGGTAGGATTAGCAAGAAAAGTATTTCGATCCGCCAGGCGCGAGGGAAAAAGTTAGCGCGGGAAGCGCCGCAGGGGTGTCGAGGCGTCGGAAGTTTGCTAGGAAATCATTTCGCTAATTCGGAGAATTGATGTAGCGAAGGACGAATTAGAACGGTCCTTCCCCTCCGCCGTCGATCCGGTTTCGCTGGATGAAATAGAAGCCCCCCTTTATCCTCGCACATTTATATCATCCGCGAATACTTTGTTGAGTCTCTAAATCTGAAAATATGATTCTAGTTTAAAAAATGTAACATCAGATTAGAATGTGATATTATTTTAGAAATAACAATTTGGTCAAGTTTTTTTATGTAAAATGCAAAGAAAAACAAAGAGTTACCTAAGGTATACCTAAGGTATATTTTTAATTTTGAAAACCTTTGTCGAGTCTCTAAATCTGAAAATGTTATTCTAGTTTAAAAAATATGTAACATGATTTTATTTTAAAACTAATAATTTCGATAAGGTTTTATTACATGAAGTGTAAAGAAAACCAAATAAGAATACCTAAGGTATACTTTAAATTTTGAAAATCTTAGGTTTAAAAAAATGAGATATTAGTTTCTAAAATATGAATAATGTCGTATTTTACGAAAAAAGCCCTACACTTATGTATTCAATATGTAAACTATTCACAGGTAACATATTATTATTCACATTTTCAGATTTAAACGATAAAAATGAAAAATTCGAATGATTCACCGTCGCTCGCAAACTTACTTGAATTCCCGGGATCCCTAATAACCACGCGATGGATTACAATGTAAAATTCGAAGAATTTCACGACTACATTACTCGCGTCCGGATAATGCAGTTTACTAAAAAAAAAGATAAAGGAGGAAAAAAACGCTCAGGAGCGCCGGCGGTATTCGAAAAATTCCAATCTAAAAATATCCGGCATTTCGAGGGACGACGTAATAATTTTCGGCGTAAAAAGCTCGTCTCGGTCCATTCCCCCTTCGGTGGTCAAAGGACAAAATCGATTCCCCCCGTCCGGCCTCTCCCATTGAGCGAGGCGCGCGCGGACTGGCGCGGGCAGAAGAAGCGAGCCGGTGCAGTCCGCAAGAACATGCGCAATTTCACCCGGGGAAGCTGCCTGACCAGAAAGCGCCGAGGCTCGCCGCTTGCGGGCTTTATTGAAATGTCCGGTCTTGCGCTCGCGCGCCCGCTTTCCTCGCTCGTTACGGCTCTGCGAGAAGCAGGGGAAAGGACGACACTCGACCCTTCCGCGAGCCCGGCTCCTCTGCCCTTGACCTCAGAATGTTTAATGAGAATATCGGATTTTCCCTTCGTTCGTTTACTCTTAATTATTCTGTTTATCGCGGCGCTTCTCGTTATTTGGAGAATGTTTTGCTTTTTTATTCGATTCTTTAAATGTTTTTTCATTCGTGAAATTTTTTAAATAAATGTAAATGCAGTTTGTTAAAAAAAACCATGATACAGCGAGAAAAACATTTGAATACTTTAATCATATATAAATTTATTTTGCGAATACACTAAAAATAAGTCAACTATAATTGCGTTGAATCTTGAAACTCATTTTGTTGATTTAGATAAATTAGCAAAATTTTTAATTAAATAACCGATCTAAATATAACTCTGGTTGGTTAAATAACTAAATAGTTTTTAAAATACGAATGTGTAATTTCAAATTTTCTTATTTTTATAAGAGAAAAGTAAAAAACTTTCCTAAAGTGTAGTAATTTAGATACCACCTAAAAAATTATATAAAACTTTAACTATAAAGACAGTCATAATAATAATGCAATAATTTTATTGACTATAAACCAAAGGACTCTTCCTGGGTAATATCAGTATAATCATGATTAAATCTTTAAAGCGATGAACCACTTTCAAACTTTTGATGTAGTATAAAGCTTATAAATATTTTTCAACTTTTATCGTCGTTCCCTTTTCCACAAAAGAATTATCATTCGGATAAATTACAAAAAAAAGTCAGGCAAAACGTAAAAATAAAACATGAAGTCAGACTCATTTGTAGAAATGAACGAGGGAAAAGTTTATTGCAGCAGCCGAGGTAGATAGAGGGCACATTAAAAATTTGTTTGGGAGGAGGGGAGGAGGGGCGGCGGCGGCACATAAAAGTTTGCGAAGCGCAGAGGACAGCGGCGGGAGGTGTCGGCCGGCCGGGGGAGTGATTTATGCGGCGCGAAAGTACATTTGGTGGTCGGCATTAATACGAAAGTGCAGAAGGGTTGCACACACATCGGCGGATGAGGCACGCTTCCTAATAATGAATGCATTCACGGGGATAACGTCCACGGGGAGCGGGCACTGTGCCTCCGCCGCCGCGGAGACAGCGCCGGACCACGTGGCGTTGCCGCAGGATAATTGGAGGTCGTTGCGGTCTCGACCGCGCTCCTGCCGGCCCCTCGGAGCAGCCCGTCCCGCCTCCCTCCCTCCCTCGCCCCCGGAGCTTCGTATACCGGCCGCGCGCAATGCCCGAGGAGAACAGCGCCGAATACGTCCGACGAATGATCGACTGCACCCCTGATACATTTATCACCTCTCGCCTATTGTTATAGAGGCCCCGGCCTTACGCCCACTAAATTCGCATCGGACACCGGCCGTGCCGAGCACCTTACACGCTCGTTCCGCGTCTATTGAGACCTATCGTATCGCTACTTTCTTATTTCTTTTGTAATCCCTCTCTTAAACTTTTACTTATGAGATGTGAATAGATTCATATTATCAGGAAAGTTTGAGACCATTAGGTTATTGAGTTAAAAATATCTAAGGTATACCTAAGGTACGCTTTAAATTTCTTTAAAACCTTAGGTTTCTAAAAAAAATTTCGGTAAGTTTAATTAAAATTGTACTAAAAATATGATTTGATCTATAAGAATTCTGTAGAAATTGTATAAAAGCGAAAGGAGGATAGAGAAGAAGACTTTTAATTAGTGTGATTAGGTATTCGAAAATCTTTTTTATGAACCTAAGTTCGAAAATGCGCTCAATATTTTGACAATCAATTTATACTACCAGTACATTTTATAACTAGAATACAAAATATTTTCAAAATTTCCTAAATATCCGTGACAGAGTGATTGTGTACTCTTCTAATAGGTCAAACACATTCCATCTTCAGATGCAGTTTCCCTTATTGTGATTTACCGAACAAATTCCACATGTCAGCTTAAAAAGAGTGCTATTTGTGGGCATCTTTATTCACGAATAATTCGTTAATTATTATCGTCCACTTAAAAAATAAAAAAGAGAGGGATCGAGGAACTTTTCACTTACAGGTCAGATTTTAACTAAACTTTTTGGGTTAAAAGTTCGCAAAGTGCAGCTTCCTGATTGCGGACAGTTGAACGCTTTCGCCGGTCACTCGGGGACGACTCCCGGCTCGCCGACGGCCCCGCTCATTCTACAACGTAAGCTGTAAGGACATTAACGTGTTCTCGTCGACTCATGAATTTATTAGGAAGTTTCCTGGTAGCGGCTGGACGAGGAGAAAAAAAAAGAGAGGAGCGCCGAGAGCCGACGGGCCGACGTCCCCGGATCGAGGCGCTTTTTCCTCACCCGGCGAAATTATTTATGGAAGTTAGTTTTAAAAGATAATCCGTAACTCGTCCGGGGAGATTCGCCTCCCCCTCGTTTCGCAAGCGCGCCAAGGAAATGCTTCTTTCGGCCAGTTAATGAAAGTCCCTTCCGAAACGCGTATGATTTTCAGCTTAATTTCACCTCGATTCTCGTTAGTCTCCGTTTCATTAGATTTATTATCCTCGCAACGAAATGTCTTTTAATTGAATTATGGTTATCGTTATTAAAAAATTGTATCAAGCCATTGAATAATTTTCCATTGAATTCGCAAGTTTAATTGATCATCAGAAGATCAACGAATATCGTCTAGGACTTAGACACTAAAATTAGATTTGCAGTCACTTTCATTTTAGATAGGACCCTGGCTGCTCGTTTAGAAAGTTTGATCTAATTGGCTGATTCTTTAATAGCAATTTCTCTATTACAGCGAGCCGTGGGATTCGTTACCAACTTCTCTTCTCGTTACTCATAATTCATAATTGAAATATCTGACTAAATGAGGCATTTCTCGTAACTGAATCAGCAGCCATTCGGACGGAGAATGCAATAAAAATGATTACCAAGTGGCGTTCCTCCTCGTTAAAGAAAAAATAGTTCCTTTAACTGCCGCGACTCGTCCCGCAAAAAAACTGCGCAATCCAATTTAGCGATGTATCGAGGCGTAGTCTTTTTTTTGTCGCCGGCGAGTAAATTATTGTAATTGAAAGGTACTAACTGGTTTTTTGTGTTTTCGCCACTCCCCGCTCGGAGGGGCTCGCTATTTATGGGGAATAAATCTGCAAAGCTTTTCGGCGATTCGTCGCTAAGCGCGAAAACGGGAGGACCGTGAGCGCGGAAAAAGGTCCTAGATTAAGCGAGATAAAGCGAACGAGAAAGAGCGAGAGGGCCGTACGAAAAAGAAAGATGGCAGGGGGGGGGGCTAAATCGGTCCGGGGCACTTTCTGTTTGCCCAACCAATGAGTATTTCGCTGTAAACGGGATTCGACGGAGCGAGCCGCGCGAGAGGGAGCGGCTGCACGCACACGAAGGTGTGGGCGCCCCGTAAGAGGAGCGCGCGCGCGCCGTAGGTACTACGTTGTTTAATTTCGGCGAACAAGCCGGTTGGCGCTTTCGCTGTTTGGCCAACCGAATGAACAGTGGCCCCCGCGCGCGCGATGCCCCTACCTAAAAAAGAGAGAAAATGTGTCGATGAAAAAAAAAGAAATCTCCTTGATGCCCGAAACGGCGAGGCAGTCGCTCGTGAACGCGACAAGAGAGCTGCCTTTTTTTTGGTCCGAGTTCACAGTCCACATTCGCGCGCGCGCGCGCCTTTCCTCCCCCGCGAGCTTTTTTCCCTTTCGATTTCCCACGTCTCGCTCGAATTAAATTGCCGCCCGTTCCTTCCTACTGTGTCCCTCGAATTTACGATGTTTCTCTTTGTGCCCGTGTGTACATCAATTCTAATTCCATTACGTCGAATATCTTTTATGTCCGAGATTTCACGCGGGTGATTCAACTCGTCCGTTCAAACACACGATTCAAACGGAATTAAATTTAATCAACACCCGGTGTAGGGCTTGCTGTATATTATAATTATCCGACGACTTCGTTTTCTCTGTTTATGAAAATGTATTTATGAAATATTTGAACGTAAATTTAAATAAGAGTATACATGCGAGCTTTTAGGATAAATCTGAAACGTAGCGATATTTGCGTCAATAAAGTCGATGCAAACTTACCATCAGTGATGATGATTCGAAGTTGATCAGATTCTGACCAGAAACTAACTTCCGTGCGTAAAATTCCTGGTTAAAATTTTTAACAGAAGTTGATCAATTACCAGAAAATCTTATTCTAATTAACTTATGGTTAATTACCAGGGCATGCCTATACATCTTATATTCTCTATGTTATCCTGATCAGATCATTATCCTTATCTTTCTGAATCTGGAATGAAAAATTAAAATTTTTTAACAAACAATAGAACACAGTAGCTCAAAGTTGGAGAAAATTTGTTATAAACTATCAGTATTTTACTGTAAATAATCCAATCGACTTATCATGAAAATGTTTGTTTGAATGTTTATTAATAAATATTGATTGTATGGCTACAGGAAATGACAGTAAAGTTTGCAAATATATGTGTGTCTTAACACTGGTTTATTCTCGTAAAATAATTACTATTTACTATGATTAAAAATAATGAATTACGTCAAATTTACGCTATAAGTATAAATCATCAATTCTCTAATTATTTACTACATGTACACACCTTATAAAAAAGGCATAACCATAAAATAATAAATGAAATAAATTCATCGGCAAAATTGTTTTCCAAAAAGAAAATCGCAGTTCGCCTAATCCTTCATAGGAACAAGGCAGCCTAAGCGAACAAAGGATTCGAACGAGGCCGTCCGAGGGGTCAGCCCCATCAATCTGCGCGACAAAACAGCGGCGCTTAAGCGCATGATTAAATAGCCCCATGGAGGTGGCTGGCGGGCAAAACTGCGCGCGACACCAAATGACGCCGCTGTCCTCTCGATCTCTCGGCGGCGCGCGCCGCGGCACGTAAGGCCGCAAATCCCCGAAAGCCGAGGCGAGAGAAAGAGAGGACACGAGAGGTAAAAGGAACAACGGCGGCCGTAACAAATGCCCCCTCGTACGGATCCCCCCCCGGCCGGGTGCGCTTACAAATCGGCCGGGACCGCAGCGCCGGCGCGATTTTCATTCGACGCCGCCGCCACTGACGGACAAACGAGCTTAATTAATCGCCGACGGCCGGCGAAAGTATCCCGGCGGGACGACGGCCGCCCCGGCGCCGGCGCATACCGCGGCGGCGGAAATTTTCGCGAGACGCCGACGGAGGATTCCTGCGGAGCCGGACGGCGGCGGGGAACTTTGCGCCCGTCAAATTTCGCCCCTGACGGAGCGAGCGAGCGAGCGCGGGGTGCACGCGCAAGCCGCTTGTATTAAACTTGTTTAACTTGCGGATGACTGAGATTGTTGCGACACTGGATAATTAAGAGCGTGTGAAGCATATTATATGAGATTATCCGGTGATTCTAGTCGCTGCTGCTGTTGCTGGAAGACGTTAAACTTGTCTTCCCAAATTTGGAAGTAGCTTCGTTATGTGGTTTTGGGATGTACCAGGTGTCATTTAAGTTTTAGTTTTCTTTGTTACTAATATTAGAAATGTTGTGTTTAACTTACGTGCAAGTTGTTACGAGCAACAATTGATGGTACAAAGTGTAGAATTGAAAAGAGTATAGAATAGAATTACGGAATAGCTGTTTACTGTAAATTGCAGTTTTTATACAAAATTAAAAACTACATTTGGGAAAATGTATTACCTCTAAAGTTGAATTAGTGGACACTCACTAAAATTCGTGAAAATCGCTTCGTTAATCAATAGTTAATGGCACCATGATTACTAATTTTTGGTGAAATTTAATTTATGTAAATAAAATATCGAGCAAGATACAACCATAAAAATCGTAGTTTTTTTTTAAACCTACGATGTATTGCGGTTATATCTCAGCCATTCCTTAAAAACTAATTAATATTGAAAAGTAAATTAAAATAACTATATAAAATATCACAATAAAGAAGGATTTAGAATGATTAGTTAATAGTGTAAAATATATCTCCAATAAATTTACAATTTCAATAGAATAAACAATACAAATTTCAATAGAAATAAACAAAATTAGAATCATTTGTACATATTTTTCTGAACTGCACATGCAATGGAAATATAACATGTCGAATAGAGTAAATCAAGCAGGTAATACCTTTTGGTATTTTTATAATGATGCTGTTAAAAACATTTGTATTTTCACTGCACATAAAAACTTTTTTTTACTAACTACAAAATTTGCGGATTTATATAAATCCAACGATAATAACTACAATCAATTGTGATTTATAAACCCTCTTACACTGTTCGCAATCAAATACCACAAAAATTGCAATTTAAATCTTTTTTAATCTGTTTTGTAGCTTTTGTGAAATTTTGTTTTGCATTTTAGATCAACTTTATTTTAAGATCCTTTTGTTAATAATCTCGTAGAAGCAAAGAGCCTCAGTGGTATTTCAATTTTTTTCTTTTTTCAAATGCTAAGGGATGGGAAATTGCGTTTCGTGCGCGTAACACGACTCGTTAGTGGCTAATCCTCCATGGCACCGCCACGGGTATGGGGATCAGAAGGCTACAGTAAAAAAATAGGAGAAACCCAATGGAATAAGAAATAAAAGAGAAAAATACGGGAAAAGATCAAAATACCATGTCTAAAACAAGTGAAATGGAGGTAATATGAAAAATAGAAGTCGTACCCATTAAAATTCCAAATATTTTTAGTCTGTATTACTCTTATTCCATAACATTTTTAAATACTTTTTAACAAATTAGAAAATAAGAAAATATATAAAGTATATGTAACGGTTTAGATAATCTGAACCATCATATTTGTGAAGAAATAGTATAAATTTAATGAAAAGTAAGAATTAATATAAAATATTTTAAATAAATGATTAAGTAGACGTGCTTAGATAAAATTTATTGACTAAACGTAAATAAATAAAACGAATTTATAGATATAGTTATGAAATATTATTCACCTTAATTACAATAACTATTCAAAGTTAGCTAAATCTTTTATCCTATGGAAAAATAAACAATTTGCTCCACAAATAATTAACTTTGTTATTAATGTAAGAAATAAATAAATAAAATAACTTTACAATAATGTCAAAAGCTCGGGATACGAAATAAACAAATAGTACCTTAGCCAATATCACCAAAAGCTCGTGATTTGACGTGCGAAGATAAGGTACAAATTCAATAAAATAGAACCTCATAAATTAACAACAAAACTGAGTAAATTTATCACTAATTTAAAAAGTATAAAATGGATTAAAAAACACCACAATATCGTCAAAGTCAAAAGTTCGTGATTTGAAATACGCGAGATTTGGTGCGAATTCTCTTTGCCGACCTCAAATCTCATATGTAATCAAGTACTACCCCAGAAATTGACAACAAAACTTTACAATTTTATTATTAATTCAAAAAATAAATAAATCATAACCGTCAAAAGCTCGCGATTTGAAACACGCGAGATTAGGTGCGAATTCTCGACTGCGAAAGCTCAAGTGTCAGGTGTAAACAAGTGGCGCAAAGCGCTTTGACAAAAGGGTGGCGTGCGTCGACGCGTGCATTCATCGACCCACGCGGTGCTGCGAGCTCCGCAGCCGGCCGCCCTAACGAGTGCGCGCGCGCCTCCACTCGAATAGGCGCGTGATAAAAATGACAATGATGAGTTAATGCAATAACTGTGTACCTGCCCGCCCGCCACCCCCGGCGACCCTCCGCCGCGCGGGCCTCACCCCAAAACGAAAGCCCACCTCCTCGACCGTTCGAGCGCGGCGCGCACTCCTCCAAACGTCCGGCTCGTTTTTATTTTTCGCCCGCCGAGGGGCGAGCGCGTGCACCGCGCGCGGGGAAAGTGCATCGGTATTTAGCGCGGCCTCGGCGATTCAGCCTCGCCCGGCAATAAAGCGCGCTAAACGAGATTAATGCGTACCCCTCCCCTCTGGCCTTCGGCGAAGAAGGCGCGTCCGGGGAATTGAACGCTTTTCGACTTTCCCCTGCGCGGCGAGTTTGTATGTGTGACTGCGCATTTTGCCGCGAGCGCGTTGTGTAAATTGCGGGGGGTGCGAGCCTCGGCCGGCCATTATTGGCCAGAAATTAATCAGCCGAGTTGCTAATATGAATTACGGCGCTAATGAAGACGGCTTCTGGTTTCTTTTTGCGGGGAGGAGGGAGGCGTGGGCTCGGAACGAAGATTGTTTTCCTTAGCGGGAGTAACGTGGCGTCGACGGAAATATTTAGTGTCAGTACTTTTCTTTTATGGCGCGACGTGATCGCGCGGCCCCTTCGGTTTATGTAACCGAATTATTTGAACTCCCGATAGAAATTAATCGTAAGCTTGTTATCTCGAGTTTGTAACGTTTAGTAAAGGAATTTATTTAAAAATTGGGTAGTAAAAGGTGATTGTGATTGGGATTCAGTTTATGGTGATATGCTGGTAATTGATGGTAAAAACTGAAGTGTTATAAACTGATTATTGATTAGTTTTCGGTCGTACGTAAACCACTTTTCATCGACGTGACGTAAATAGGTAGTTAACTTGCTTCAAGCTTGCTAATCGTAGCCTATTTAAAATATAAAGTACGAAAAAGGTAACCTAATCTCAAAATCTTTAAATGTTCTTGTATAATTTTCTTGCTACTTTTGATCTATAAGATAATACATTTTTAATATTAGATTTCTTTATTTAAAAACTTTTGTTAAGTTCAAATTGATTATAATATAATGTTTTTACCTAACAAAGGATAGATCCAAATTTTATCAAATAAAAGCGTTTAATTTATTAATGAACATCATTTTAAACCATTTTACAAATAAAGTACTTTCTAGGCTAACATAGTAATTTAAAATATTTTGTAGCAACACTTCGATAATTTTTATCATCATCTTCAAATCTGAAATATTTGTAATACATATTTTTTATTTAAAATGATTGCAAATATCTCAGTCCTTAGATTAACGACAAAAACAAGCAAAACATAATCTTGAATTATTAAACTAAAATTGAACTGAAAAAACTGCATTAAGTATGTAAGTATTTTATATATACCACAGTGTAAATGAAATTAATTTACTTTTTCACTTTAAGGCGTTATAAAAAATGCAAAGTACACGACAATATCGAATTATTGGATAATTAAATTTTGAAAAAGTAATTAAAAAATAGTTTTCATCTTAGCAGGCCACAATGTAATTAACGAAGTAATTTTAGCCAGAAGAAGATTAACTTTCGTTAATTATGCGAAGACAGAAAACTATTTACGCCTGGCATAATGCTGTACTTTTTTATGGCATAATAAAAGGGGTTACGCGGCTTTACGCAAAGCACGCCCTGGTGTTCGTGACGTGCATACGCCGGCCAGCAAAAGCAAGAGTGAATATTATTGTGGGAAACTGATTTAAAAAGACTTATTTTAAATATTTTATCTCTACATTTATATTTTACAAATTATTTTCATATACTGTTTAAGTGGAAACAAATGGACCTTTGTAAAATGCACCTTTTTAAGATCGTGACAAACTTTTTGTATTAATAGTTACGATAATCTTTCGTGTTTCCAGTTTTTTTTTATTTATTCTAATTTTCAAGCTTAAAAAATAAATCGTTACGGCATCTATTTTTTCATCGAAATTATTTAATATGAATTTCAGAATAGTTATTTAATAACATTTAAAATCTTAACTTCATTAATTTATTTAAATGAAAACAAAATTAAACGCAATAACGAATTAAATTACTTCTTTAAATACTTCACAGCATCCTGCCATTGATTTTTTAAAGAGAGAACTAGCAATCTGCGACTAAAAAAATAAAATTTCATTTACGGGTAACTTCAACAGTAGAGGTAGCTAAACGACCAAGGCAATAAGCTCGCGCTTCTCGAGTTAAACCACAGCAGTTGAGAAACAATAGTATATCACCCGGAAAATAAAATCCTGTAAATTTGTCGAGAAGTAGGGGTGCCGTCGAGCGCGGGTGCAGCGAGGAGCGGGCGAAAATCGTCGCGCGCATCCATTTGAATAATCCGAAGTCTCGGAGATGCAGCGGCAGCGAGTCCCGGGTAATTTGAAATTCATCGTCCATCGAGCGCCGGGGCGCCTCGCTCCTCTTCCCTCCTTCTGTCTCTCCGACGACGAAAATTATTCAGGAAGGTGCGAACGAAGTGAGTCCCGCACAGCTGAGCGGGCGGGTGTGCCTCCCTTTTATTTGGCACGCGGCGGCGCGCGGTCATACCTGCGCCTCGCGACTGCTCGGATTTCGGTGTGCGGTTGTTTTTCGAGCTAATTGGCCCGCGGACGCTGCGCACGCGAGCCTCCCACCTCGTTGCATAATTAATCCACTGCCGGCTAACCTCCCGTTGTTGTTCTGTTGCGCACTCCCCTCGACCCCCCGTCCTCTTTTCTCTCCTGCTTCCGTTTTCTCCCTTTCTCTGTGTCCGCTTTTTTTGCGCTCGCCATCGCTTTTCTTTTTAAATGACATTTTATAATTTAAAATCCGTGGAATGAAGGGGGGGCTACTAATTTTGCTTTGGAAATGATAAATAGTCATGTTTGTGTAAAGAGATGAATATTAATTTGTCCATGATTTTAATCACTATTTTGTATAATTTTTAACTTCGTTTATAAACAATTAGAATACTTTATCATGATTTAGGCTTTATGTTTAAAGAATGACGTAACCTTTTGCATTGTTCTGATGTAGTACAATTTCGATGTATCTTAAAATATAATTCTAATAGTAGTATTGAATTCATCACTATCATTATTAAAAGGTTGAACAGAAATTGAAAATATCTTGCAAACAACTTCGGTAACATTGAATCTATTGGTGTATTACTGAAGGTGAATAATTGAAATTTCTCTCAAATAAGTGAATAAACACTTATTTTAACTGAAAAGTCTTAAAACAATACATAGTAGATATTTCGTGTTAAATAAATGACTTCACTTATTTAAGTGAAATCTCGCTTGTTCGACGTCACGTAAATTTAAAAATGCTATTAAATCATTTAGTGCTGCTTGCGGATTCAAATTTATACTGTAAGTTAAACTTTGCTCTTGCGCTTACTTATTGTACATACTTTCTAAAAGTGCAAATTGCCCATAAAAAACTTTCAACAAATTGAAAAATAAATATTTTGTTCGACGTAAAAAAAAGTCATTAGATGTAAATGGGATACTTCAGAAAAAGATATTGCAACTATTGTAATAAACTAGATAATGCAATGTAATTTGCGCAGTAAAAAGACAGTTTTGACGGAGTAAAAAAAGGAGAGGATTGTGGTTAGGGGAGAAAAGTTTGAATCAAATTTTATCGCAGGCGCGTCCCGTTAGCGCTTTAGGCCTTCGCCTGTTTTACATTTAAAACGCATTACCTGCCGGCCGGCGCGAATCCCGCGGCGATAAAATGAAATTAATGGCCGAGTCTGCCGATTTCAGATATATATCGACAATGAGGGCCCAGAGTTCAGCACGAATGTATATTTGCCATCTAAGTGTAGCTTCTGTCTGATATAAATATAAATATCCTATTATAAAACAAAGTTATTTGGTACTCTTGTTGGAACAGAAAATATCGTTCGGTTTGTGGTTAAATTTTAGGTGAATAATTATTAATGTAATCATTGTTAAACGTATTCCCGAAGATAAGCTTCTTGATTTGGAGTAGAGGGGTATTTCCCGATAAATGCCTCTATATGGATGGGCGAAGACGAGTTTATCGAGATTCCCTTTCAAAATTAAGGCATTTCGTTCGGGTCTATTTCATTTACGCAGACTTCTATGAGACACTGGCAGTCTTTTTTCAGATAATTAATCATTATTAGTTTAATTCAAGACAATACTAAAGAAACGTTTTGGTTCGTGTAAATCAACTAAACTATTTGAAATAAAATTTAGGAGGTACTATCAGATCTTTTACTATTAATCTCTGATAAAAGCAATGTGCAAACTTTCATTAGCATTAGAGTACTTCTTTCTTAAACAATTTTGGATTAAAAACTTTTAGTCAATTTATGTATTAAATAAATAAGTAAATGAGTAACACGAAGATCTGGAATTGACTATTTATAAAAATCTATTAAAGGAAGCAGTTGATGAATGAATTATTTAAAGTAACATTTTCATGAAAAAAAAAATTACTTTTATGTGATGAAAGTTTGGTAAACTGTTGTTAATACAAAAAGATCATGTTCTATAAAATCTGAGTGTATTTTATTCAGTGTGGTCATAGTTATGGTATAGTAACTCAAGAATAGTATCACCGGTTTTCAAAAAGCACTTGGTATTTATCCGATTCTTTGAAAAAAAATCTACGGTTTCATACGTTCAAGACATATAAATCTTGGTTTCAACATTGCAATTCGCTCTAAAATGCTTCCTGTAAAAATAAACAGTTTAAAAATCTATTATTTCATCAAATTTCACCAGGACCTTACCTTAAATAAATACGAGAAACTGCGCGAATTAACCTCTCAAGCTACGTACAAAGGCATTTATTTCGTACGTGTACGCTGCTCAAGCCCACCCTCGCGAAATTAACTCCTTACTCCGTCGCCTCCCTTTGTAGCAATTTCACTAGGCGGCTCTCTTTTTTCCGGGCGCGCCAGTGTCTCAAAAAGTAAGAGAGGACAACAAGCGTACTTTCTTTCCGTCCCCGGTGGAATCCCCGCGGGACATTCGCTTCGCGGCAGTCCGGCCACCTTCTAATGGACTCCCTTAAGGCCATCCATCCTTCCGCTGTACTTGTTTTCGCTGGACACTGAGTGGGAGGCGAAAATACTCGGCGCGATAGAGACGGAGCGACGCGCGGGAGTAACTTCCTTAACAGAAATTACATTTGATCTTTTATCACGATACCGAGGACCGGCTGCCGGCGAAAAATCACTCATCTTTCCCACCTGTTAATTCGATTACCTTTTGTTTATGTGTCGGCTCGATTGAATGGGTCCCCCTTTTTTATTGGGCACTTATTTTTAGAAAATATTGTTTTAACTTGGCTGGTGTTATAGTGTTTAGGATAAAAGTGGAAATTATTTGATAATGAATCTTAGATTGGCAATTATTTTAATAATGAAGTAAATTGAGTTGCGAAATAATTTAGTTTTGTTTACTTACAAATTATTTCTTCTCTTAGATTATACTTTATGAAGCATTTTTTTTATCATTAAAAGATAATATTGATCAGTTCTTAAGGAGGCGAACTAAATTATAAATTATTATGCAAAAAAATAATAAGTTAATTAACTTATCAAATAAAAATAGCTGCTATACCAGTCGTCTATATAGCCCGGTGATTTATATATAAAACTGAGACAACAAACCCGTTGCCGGGAGAGACTGCACTAAGTAATCTGTACCTTGGCTCAAGCATGTTTTAATTTAAAGGAACTATTACCTATTCACCTTATCGAATGAAATAACCGATGTGAAGGAATCGTGCGCTTTGCTGATTTTAAATACAAATGTATGGAGATTGATTCAGGTAGATTAGCATATCTACATTTGATATTAAAAATCCTCCAAATGAACAAGTCATTTATACATCGATTATTAATATCACTCAGTACATACTCCACTTAAATAATTCAATTTTACTGAAAATCATATCAAAGTGCACAAAGAAAATGAAATGTCACATTAAAAGCCGGAAAAATTAATTTTCTTCGTCCCAAATTTTTTTCCAAATACGAAGGCCTGCGTTCGCGGACACCAAAGCGTGCGACGTCCGTCAAGAAGTTTCTTCCGACACGACATCTGGTGTCTTCCTTTGTCTCTCTCGCCTCCCGGTAAAGAGGGTTGACGAAAAAGAAGTTCACGTCCGAGAAAGTTGAGGATTACCCGGTAACGAGGGAAGGAAGCTTAAACAATACTCCGGGGCAGTCCCCTCCTCCACCTTTTTTTCTCTCGCTCCTCGATTTTTCCCCGCAGCATTTTGGCCGAAATCCTCCATTTTAACTTTCCATCGCTCGGAGCGGCCGCGAGATACAAGAGAGGCGGAGCCAGCGCGATTCCGCTTCGGGCGTCTGAGCAGACTAGAGCCTTTTACTACTTGGATGACTGACCAAATCCTGCAGGCCTTGTGTCTGGTCCGAACGCGCGCAGACCCCCCCGGTTGCCGCGCGCTCTGTTCTGGCCGTATAGTCGGCAAACTACTTATCCGGCCTGTGCGAACGTGCCAAGTAGCGCATGAGTTGGCCGCTTCGGCAACTTGATATTCACAGTGTGCTTTAGCTCGACTATTACCTCAAATCAACGGCTGCCTTCCTTTTTTCCCTCTCTTTTTTTAATAATATTCAATTCTGCTTGAAACAATTTATTTCTTATTTTATGGTTCTGTAAAAAGTGGTCTCGGTAGTTTGTTTGGATACTTTGACTTTGACGGTTTACCCTTTAGATAGATAATCATTTATTGCATAAATATTCAAAAGTTGATCTTGGATCCAAAAAAAATCGCAACAGTAATAAATAAATATCACAGTCAGGTACATGAAGAGTTTTTACGTTTGCGTATCTATAATCTGACTAGTGTAAAATTAAAGACGTGGTCTACGTACAAAATTAGATTTATACTATCACAGTTTTTTGTCAGTCGAAATTTATAAAATAATTCCAAGCCATCGTTTTAAATTGGAAAAGTGACGGAAAATTACGGATGGAATTTGGGAGGGAATTCCAAAGGTTTGCCGCTTGGACCGGGAAGGATCCGGTGTTGGTTTTGAGTAGTGGGATGAAGAGTTCCTTAGGCTCTCCTTTTTGGGAGTAACTAATTAAATTTTTCTAAACTAAATGGTTTGTCGGAGGAAATCTAGTGATCCACTATTTACTCGATTATAAGATTATAAAAAAAAACAGGAAATTGTGGGTAGAATCGATTGAATTTTCGTAACTGTTGCTATCAAATATCAGTAAAATTAGAATTATAGAATTAGAATTAGAATTTATTAATCTGTCCAAGGACTCTGGGTCCTATATGGCCAAGGCCATAGTTTACAAGTATATACAAGTAATATAAATAATAATATAAATCTTATTTATTTAAATCTTTTATTTAAAAGATAAAAGATTAGATAAATCTTTAATCTTTTCCTTTATTTGTATATTTTCTATAGCCCTGATGAGGACGTTCTATTAAAAACGTCGAAACGTCGGCACGAATTAATCAATAAATTGTTGTTCGTCTTGATCATTTTTACTTCTCTAACTTCTATAAAACTAGTATATTACAAATTAAAGCTATTGTAGACAATAGGCAAATAATGTACACACTAATAGCAGCTCAAATTCATAGACTAACCGAATAACAGCACAGTGTAATTCGCGCCGTACTTCAGCGTCTGCCGTATTATCCCGAAATTTAATCAAGCTCGATGTCGGGACCCGCGTCGTCGTCTCCTCGGAAGTTTAAAGATGAAAGGAAAGGTGGCGGCGGCATCGGAACAAGAAATTGTTTTGTTGCACAGCCCCCCGCGACCTGGGCGCAACTTTCGCGCTGAGAAAATGCTCGCGGGCTATGAGAGGCGCTGCGAAGGTAGAAGGGCGGCGCAAGAAAGTCAAAGCGGAAACTACGCGAGCTGCCAGTGCAGCAACGCGGCGCGCGCGCGACAACAGACAGACGGGAAGTGTCGAGTCGTCGGCAGCGGGGCTGTACGGTGCAGGCGAGGCAAAAACCTAGTCAGACGCGTGCCTCGTCCCAGTTCTTCTTTCTCCGCCCCCCGCGCGCGAATTTCGTGCCGCCGAAACGGGAGACAATGCGCGCCCGGGATGACGCGCGCTTTGTCTTTTCGGCGCAATTTTTTCCCCCGCGAGCGTATCCCCCTAACGCATCGACTCGCGCGCGAACTAGACGGAAGCTTCTCTTTCGCTTCTACATATCTATTTCGGGCTCGTTTTTTCGCCAGCGTGTAACTATTTCACTCGTGTTTTTTCGCGGGTAACTTATACGGGTTATTTCGACCGCTTGCCCTCTAAATTTAAATAAGTGAAAATCGTCCAAATGCACTTATTCTACGTGCATAGTCGTCCACTTATTCGAATAAGTGGACGACTATGCACGTAGAATAAGTGCAT